>JBCFYV010005645.1:0-11167 GCA_039000515.1 Timema cristinae | reverse complement strand
CTGTGGTTTCTTTTCTTCTATTCGAGACATTCAAAGGGGGGCGGGGGCCTCCCCATTTTGGGTTTTTTAAATTTAAGGGTGGACGGCCTTCCCCTTTCCGCCTTTTATTTTACGCCCCTGCGAGGGGCCGGGCAGACAGTTGCCAGCAGTGTTTGGCAGTACGTTGCCAGCGGCGAATGTTGTCGGCCATCCCATGTTTGGGGACAACCTACACAATACTCGGATCGTGACCCAGAGTGACCCAAAGTTGGTTTACACATATGGCCCTGTTAACTGCCCCGACGAGAGCTCTATAACGCTAGACATGACAACCTTCGCATAGAGCATCGCCGAGGAGAGAGGTCTTTCGCAGCAATGGGGTGTGGGAAAAAGTCCCAAATTTTTACGTCCGGGCCCTCATGAACGCAACCGATCTTTCTCAAATTAGGGTCCCCGGTTATTGCCCTTCCTAAGCCCTTCTACAAAGATATGGCAACCGGCGCACTTTCATTTAGGAGCTAAAGGCAGTGGTATCCAATAATAAAAAAAGAAAAACCCGGTTAGTTCCCAAGGCCCGTCAACGGAAAGGCCAAGGCCTCTGTGCAGGATGAACGATGGGGGAAAGGAAGAAAAAGGTAAGGGTAGATAAAGCGAAGGGAAAGGGAGTGAAAAAAAAGGGGGAAAGTGAAGGAAGAAGAAAATGAAGTGAAATGAAAGATATAGGATAGGTTTGTCCACACGAGGTACGCCCTGCACAGAAGCCCCCTTTTAGTCGCTCTTACGACAAGCAGGGGTTACTGCGGACTATTCTAAACCCCGTCCGCAGGGGGGCCTTGAATTACCCTTTCAATAGTAAACTTCACTGTGTACCCCACTTTTAGCCCCAACAATCATACATTAAATCAGCGTTCCTAAATATTCAATCAACTGTCTACTTAATAAACTGTTCTTCACGTACCTTCGGATCTCCAAGCTGGCCTCACTAGATTATTACCAAGTCCAAAAACACCAATGTGGAAGCGTGGGGCGACTCGACTGAAGAGTCCGTATTAGAATGATAAAACCGGCCGAGAAAAATATTAACACTGGGCGATGTTTTCCAAGGTCCAGGCACGAAATCAACACGCCCTGTATTGCCCCCTGGAGGGGGGATAAAGGCCACCCTCACCTGGACATAGGTGTTTCCAACATTGGTCGGAGAGTCGTAAACAACTGGCATTGCGACGTTAGAATCCAATCAGCGACCAGGAGACTCGTGAAATTACGCATGATGACGTAATCCCTTGTTTCGCGTGGCTGGCTGACTAGTGTGAACAATCCCACCCCCCTTTCTTGTTTTCTAGACTCAATATATAGGAAAATGTAAATTGTATTAATTTTAGTATTTTGATTTGCGCTTCATCAAAGGAGAAAGTTCGTTTAGAGCGGACTATGGTTGGGGTCATGGAGGAAAGACCTAGGAAAATTTTTACGTTTGATATAAATTTATTTATAGAACTAACTATTTATTGGAGTATGGAAGAGGGACTTGTGGAATAAATATTTAAAAATCTTTGGTCTACGCATGGGGAAATTGCTTTCTGGCATTATTTAAATTATTTTATATTGCTAAATTTGTTTTGGGGTCAGGGAGGATAGACCTGTAATGTAAATTGTTTAATCTTTGAGTCAACACGATGGAGGTATTTCGTTTGATATTAGTTAATGTAATATGTAGAATAGCCTTATGTTAGCGTCTTGGGAGATGGACTGTTTTCCTTAAAGTTAAAATTTTTTATAACTCAAACAAAGTAATGGAGGAGTTACGTTTAAATGATTTGTTTTCATGTATTGCCCAGGTTCATAGAGGCAATTTAATAGTATGGAAATGTCAAAATGTCATTGTTAGTTATTTTCTTTAGTGTTGTAACCATTAGACGTTACATTTTCAAAGTTAGAGTAAACTATTTTGTGGTTACGCAAACTTTTGCGTTTGATTCTCTGCGTCATGGATTATATCCATGAGCTATCCTTGTAATAATGTAAATTTTGAATGGAAGTAATTAGAAGGACACGAGATATCCCCTGTATTTTTATACAGTAAATATTATTATTATTATTATTATTATTATTATTATTATTTTTTATGGTTTAAAGGCCCATCGACACATCTAGGTCATTAGGGCCTTGAAATATATTAAAAACATAATTAAAATCCCCATGGGGGAAAGAGATAAAACATTCACCATCTGAGACACTCATAGGAGTGCTAAAATGGACTTTGGTATAAATTAAGTGATACACCTGTAAAAAAAAACCACAAGTGTATCACTCCAATAAAAAGACAAAACAAAACATATTAAAATATAACACGTTAAAAAGACAAAACATGTTAAAATGAAAATACGTTAAAAGACAAAACAACATGTTAAATTGTAATAAAACGTTAAAAAGATCTCAATATGAGATAATACCAAAAGAGCACTTTATAAAAGTGACTCAAATGGCATAAAAGATCGCCTGGCGTATAAAACGGAGTAAACAAATAACTCCATCCGCACTATCGCGTAATAAAAAACGAAAGTCACCTTTAAAATAAAGAGCCAGACGGATGGGGGCTAGTTTGCGACACTCCACCAAAATGTGATGCACAACTAAGGGGAGTATCACAAAACACACACGGGAGGTGGGATCCCCTCTTAGTAAAAACTATGGGTCAATGAAGTATGCCCGACGCGGAGTCTCGTCACGATGCCCTCCTCTCTTCAAAGACTTTTCGTATAAGAAGAGGGCCATCGCGACACCCCGTCCCTGATGGCCCCGCAGCTTGTTCTGAGCAGGGGTCGAGACCACTGCTCGTGCCAGGTGCGTAAGACTCCACGCGAACATAACCCTTTAGATCTAAAAACATGACACCAAATCGCCTCCGGAGGCATACGTGCTGCCCTTGGCTGCCTGGTCGCCAGTTCATTTCCTGAAGACCAGCGTGACCAGGAATCGCAAAAGGCGAGCGGGTGCTTAATGAATCAATTTTTAAAATTTGTTCGTGAATTTTCTGCACGAGAGGATTCACGATAGGAGTGGACATCCCCAACATAGCACTATGGAATTCCGTGCAGATGAGAACAGAACGGTGACTACTTCGGTAAAAAAAAACAAAAAGATTTAAAAATGGCATATAATTCAGCGTAAAAACACTGGTTTCATTAGGTAAACCAATTTTAAAATTGGATCCTTCCACAACAAAAGCCAATCCCACGGAGACTCCAGATTTGAGCTCAGTGTAGATGCGCTAAAATCCGTGAAAGCGAGTGGAAGGAGCTCATTAAAAGCTCTATATACAAATTTTGGGGTGGTCGCTTTAGGGAATTTGGGGCAAGATCAAAATGGCATTTCGGGGGGCCCGTATTTTCCAGGGAGAAACTCGACCTGGTGATGTGGGGATACCCTTTGGCAGGACTACCCCAAAACGTGTCAAAAAACAGATAGCTTTCGGATCCCAACCGGCCTTGTACTACGCCATTTAGTTTCTACAAGACACGGTTAGGGGGATGAAAACAGGGCGGTAAGCAACTTTATTTGGCATGCAATGCAGTTTCGACACGTAAGATCCCAGGAGGTAAGACCGCCGGTAAGAAAAGGGGGGCTCCCCGGGCGTCAGCACAAAAGCTGACGACTGGACTGGTACGAAAAGCACCAGTAGCCAGTCGAATGCCAGCATGGTGGACGCTATCGAGCATCTTTACGCCGAGGGTCTAGCGGAACCATATACAAAACTGCCGTAATCAATTTTGATCTCACCAAGGCTCTATAAAGGCGCTTTCAAGGTTTCCCTATCAGCACCCCAAGAGCGACCACTCACAACTTTAAGTAAATTCAAAGTTTTAACACACCTCGCTTTCAGGTTTTTGATGTGGGGGATCCAAGTTAGTTTAAAATCGAATAAAAGTCCCAGGAACCTTACGGTCTCGGAGACAGTAAAACAACTTTGTTATTAAAATATTGGGGGCTGGCTGTTTTCCCGCGAAATCTATGGAAGTGGACGACAGTCGTCTTGGCCGCAGAGAAACGAAAACCTTACGAGCTCCCCAAAACCCATAGTTTGTTTCAGGAGTTGTATCTGTCGTTCAGCCTGTGGGACTTGATGAACTGCAATAAATTGCGTAGTCATCCACAAAAGACATGATCGGACAGGTACGTGCACGTTGTCCACGATGCTATTTATCGCGAAAAGCGAATAACGAGTGCTTAAAATTACTACCCTGAGGCACCCCATTTTCTTGAATAAAATCATCGGATAGGTGTTGTTTAACCTTAACCGGAAGTGTCTATCAGACATAAAATTAGATATAAAAATAGGGGCCCCCCCGGAACCCCTATTAAACGGGGTTTTTTAAAATGCCGTACCCCAGGTGGTGTCGCAAGCCTTCTCCAAATCAAAAAGACAGTCAAGAGGTGCTGTTTATGGAGGAAAGCGTCACGAGCTGCTGTCTCAAGGCAAACAAGGTGATCCACCGTGGATGGGTTACGGCGAAAGCCACATTGCATATTGGTAGTAGATTGCGGGATTCTAGATACCATATAAATCTTTTATTGATCATTTTCTTTAATATTTTGCATACACAACTAGTTAAAGGGTATCGGTCTATAACTAGTTGGCTCTAATTTATCCTTGCCACTTTTATATATTGGGATAACGGTTGCTTGCCTCCACAGTGTTGGAATTGACGAGATTCCAAACACAATTGTAGAGGTCTAAGAGGAACGCCCGTCCCGCAGGGGGCAGTTGGCGCAACATTTCGTAATGGATATCATCGGGCCAGAGTTGTATTGCCCGCCCGGGACGGGCATAGGTAAGTTCCCCTTTAGTAAAGGGGGAGTTATAATCCTCCCCCGACTTTTTGGGCCAAAATCAATAGTAAGGCGCTCGATGCTGCGCTTATGCACCACGAACTCGTTAGGGTAGCTCGCCCGTGCTAGAAATAGCGGCGAACATCGAGCCCAATACTTGGCGACCTCCATAGGGGAGGAGACAATGGAACCGTTAGAAAATGAGTGCGGGTATATTATAAAAGGTATTTTTGCTATACGTACTTTACGAATGTGATCCCAAACCTTGGTTGTGGGAGTGGGAAATAGTAAGGGTAGAAATAAACTGTCTCCAAGACTCTCTTCTGCTTTCTCGAATAATACGGCGAGCTCTAGCACGTAGAATCCGGAATGACTCCAGATTCTCCGAAGTGGACGTCGATTAAAGATACGCAGGGCTCTTCGACGGTTAGAAATATCAAGCCCGGCACTCCTCGTTCCACCAGGGAACAGGACGGTGGCGCGGGTTTGGCGAGGATTTAGGGGTGGATGCCTCGCCGCCGTTTTGACCGTCGAAGTAAATTGCCCCGCCTTAACATCGACGTCGGGAGAATGGGGTTCGTCGAAATAAGGCAGCTCGCGGATTTATCCCAGTTGCACGTTTAAGAAAACCCCTTGGGGTAACCGTGCTGTACTGGGAGGATCTTGGATTTTTGAAAGCAGAATTGGAAAGTGATCGCTGCCCAAATAGGTCCGAGTGAACCTCCAAAGGAAGTGAGCATCAATCCGGGGCTAATAGAGCTAGGTCGTGGCAGAGGATACACCCTTAAAGGTGGGAAGTGTGTCTGGGTCCGGTGTTCATTAACACCAGGTTTCCCGAGACAAGAATATCCTCTACCCTCCCCCCGCGGGCGTCTGTAATATTAGACCCCCACACCAGGTTATGCGCGTTAAAGTCCCAAGATTTATATAGGGGCGGGAAGTTGTATAAAGAGGGCCTCTAGTGTCCTTGGAAACACGTTCACTGGCGGAGGTGATGCAGCATACGGTTACCTCCATAGGAAGGGAGACTCTGACAGCGATCACTTGGAGATCAGAAACAATATTAATATTCTTATGGGTATATAGTACTTTCGTGCGAATATAGCCACACCTCCGCTAGCCCGATCAAAGAAAAGGCTTGTCGGTACGATACATCGTACCCACGAAGCATCGGGTTGTTCAGTTGGGCGGAAGTGGGTCTCCTGCAAGCAAAGATGGAAGGTTTCAGGAAGAAAAATTAGTTTGATTTCCTCTCACGAGCATAGAAACCCTACAATTCCATTGTAGTAGCGACATAAGTTATTAGTATGAAATTTAGTTATCCTCGCAATCCATTTCGCTATCCTTTAAAAATAAAAAAATTTTTTGAGGCCCTTTTTAGGCCTCTTGCCTTTCCCAGTCTCTCCCGTACCTCGCTTCAGGGGAGGCTTCGGCTTTATCTTGGAGAGGGCTGGGTAGCCGGATCCTTGTTCGAAGGCTTTAAGGCCTTCGACGCTTTTTTAATAAAAAAATTTCGGCGTCTCTCGCTGGTCCTTCTTCAAGGCACCAGTGGGACTCGCCTTAGCGGCCTCACCTGTTTCCGCAACTCATCCCACCCCCGGAAGCCCAGAGGGGGTTGTGAGAGGCTCAACAACCGGCCGCCCTTGTTTTAATACCCGAGGCGGGCCCGGGGTGTTCCCGAGGCGGGCTCGGGGGTGTTCCCCCAGGGGGGCTCGGGGGAGTTCCTCGAGGAGGTCTCTCGGTGGTATAGGTGGGGAGATGACGTTGTGGCGGTTTGGCCTCCTTTAAAAATTTAGGCACCACAGAAGTATGGGCGGAATCAACATAAATGTCTCGAGAAGAGACCAATGCACTGGTCGCGTTGGCTCCTTAGCAATATTAAACTGCGCAATGGCAGTTGGGACATTTTTTATTTTGATGACAATCCGGCTATATGAAGTTTGAAATACCGGAGCTTGACTTGATACGTATTCCCTTTCGTGCCTGCGCATATGAGATATTCTTTCAGATTGTATCTCCAGGACTTTCTTCTCTACTTCCATTTTGGGAAAAGCCGAGCCAGGCGGAATGCGGACCCTGCAGTTGACGCAGTATTAGGAGACTCGCATGGTGTTTCGTGAGCCTCCTGTCCACAATCGCACAGGTTGGCTTACCACGGCATCGCAGCTTCGTATGCCCAAATTCCCGGCATGAAAACAGTGCCCAGGTTAGGGACATACGGCCGGACCCTGAGCACGTGGAAGCCTGCTCGGACCTCCTTCGGAAGGGTAGGAGTCGCAAATGTGAGGATATACGTATCCGTCTTCTTTTCTTGTCCATTCTTTTTTTTTGACAATACGGTACACTTCGGTGACATGCTGGGGGGAAAGCTCCTCACAGATCGGCTCAATGCCTACGCAGTCGAGGTCATAACAAGTGACCACTCCCTTGCAAAAATTGAGGAACCTGTGGGGCTCCACTTTCACCGGTATATGGTCGTATTGCTCAACGGTATTTCAGAGATCGCATAATATTTGAGGATTGTGTGTCGGTCATGTCTGAATCATGATGGTGCCATCGCGCAGTTTCCTTATTAAAACGCCAGATTTTGCTGCTCCATTTATCACTCTTTCGAGGATAAATGGGCTGACACGTTTCAGATCTTTACTTTCATCCACTCGAGAATCACCAGGAAGCGGGGCTGGGGGCCCCACCACTTCTGGCTTTTCATCAAAACAGGGCTGGACGGCCTTTACCCGTTTCCGCCTCTTATCATTAATACGGCCCTGTGAGGGGGGGGGCAGTAAGATGCCAGCAGAACTTGGCAGTACGGTGCCAGCGGAAGTTAAGGTTTTCAGCTGTGCAAGGGACTCAATCATGAGTGGGAGGACAACTGCAAAAGTACTCGGATCGTAGACCCAGGTTGATCCCCGTTGGTTCTACCACATAGGGCCCTGTTAACTCTTCCGACGAGAGGCTCCATAAGACGTAGACATGACAACCTTCATATGGAGCATCCGCCGGAAGAGAGGTCACCGCAGCAAGTGTATGCAGGAAAGTGCTAATTTTACGTCCGGGACCCTCATGAACAAAAAACCCTCTTTTCTCAAGGTAGGGTACCCGGTTGTCGTCCCTAAGGCCCCTTTTACCAAGATATTACAACCAGCGCACTTTCATTCGGGAGCTCAAGGCAGTTTGGTATCCAAAAATAAACAGAGAAGAGCCGGGTTAGTTGCCAAGGTCGTCAACGGAAAAAGGCCAAAGGCCTCTGTGCAGGAATGAACCCGGGGGGGGAAAGGGAAGAAAAAGGTAAGGTAGATAAAGCGAAGGGGGAAGAATGAAAAAAGGGGAAAAGTGAAGGAGAAGAAAATGTGTGAAAGGAAAGATATAGGATAGGTTTGTCCCACACGAAGTACGTCTGCACAGAAAAATTCCCCTTTAGTCGCTTCTTCGACAAGCAGGGGTTACTGCGGGACTATTCTAAACCCCGTCCCCCAGGGGGGTATTTTACGTAAAAGCTATACCTTTATTGATGGGTATCAATAGGGGTTATTTATGTTTGTACCCGTTTGTGGGTAACTATATTTGAAAGACCTTAAGTCATGTTCATAGATACAGTAAATTGAGAGATGTGTTTGGGTGTAGTTGTTTACCAGATACCTCAAAGCGGTACATTATATGATGCAAGGTTTTCTTTTACAGTAGTAGCTATTGGAAAGTTTTTTTAATTAAGGCATGTTCCTTGTCTATTTTCTGCTTTGAACAAATTAAAATACACATGATTGAAAACGATGATATCTGTTGTCATTATAATATGTACGTTACGTCCTCCCTATCTGTAGTTTTAGGGGCCTTTTCTATAGGAAAAGCGGAGGGTGTTGCAATATGAGTAATGAATACTTTTTCAATTTTAAAGCTGCTGTAATAACCTTCAATTTTCAAGATTTCCTTTCCAGGGTTTTAAGTACCTTGTAATAAAAAAAAGTGTCTCCGCTACTATAGAGCTCAGAGAGTTCTTTAAAGATGATCTGAAAAGTGTTACTCTCATGGAAAATAAAATCATCAGATTATCTAGGGAAGCAACATCATCTTCACTAGAGAAAGAATATATGGAGCAACTACTGCCTGTAGTCAGAAGGTTATCATGCATCAAGAAGTTGACAGAAGAAAGAGAAAAAATATATCCTGTCTATGTTAAAATACATGCCTAAGGAAGATGCATTTTTCTATCGAAGCCTTTTCACAAAGAACTTAAATAGTAATATTTTGTTTTCTTTTTTCTAATAAGTCATGTTTAATTAATAAAAGGGTTTCAATTATTGTTTTCCCATTTTTGAAATTAAATTTTTATTATTAGAGACTATTATTTTTTTTCTTTTTTTTTATTTAAAAAAAAATTAATATTTTTTAAAAAAGGGAAAATTTAATAAACTTTTGCAAAAAAAGATTTCTTTGTGATTTTTTTGGGGGGTGAACAAATGCACTAAAAAAATAAAATTCCTTTTTAAAGTGCATTTGATGTCCAATTTAAAAATTAAATTTTTAAAATTTTTCTATTTTTGCACACATCCCCTTTCCAAACAATTTTTTTTGGTAAAGTCATTTGAAATTTCTGAGATGTAATTATTAAAGGAAAAGACAGAAACTTGAGTTGTCATTTTTAGTAGCTTTTGGTTTTTAATCCCCAAAAATTCGTAAAATTTTTAAATGCTCTCTTACAAAAAACGGGAAATTGGACATAGAACACTTGCATTCTCGGGTTTTACGGAGGATAGCGGATGAAATTGCCCAACCGCGTTTTACCCGTCGCCCTTAGGGAAATGAAACGAGAGAAAAACGTTTCAGTGTGTAAAGGCCTAAAACCCCAAATTTTCTCATCCCATGTCTAGATTGTCCAGAATTTTTTGGTTTTCTTTGTTTTAAAAAAATTTTATATTTTTAAATTGTAAAGTTTTTGTATTTTTTGACGGTTTGTGAAAGCCCAAAAAGGCCCAAAACCCCTTGGGAGGGTTAAATTTGTTTTTTGACAATTTTTAAAAAACCCCAAACAATAAATAACATGTTTTGTAACACATGGACAGGAAAAAAGGTTTTTCGGGAAATACCTCACTTTGCTTAAATTTTTTTTTTTTTAAATTTAAAATTTTTTGGGCCAAATTTGGGTAACTATCAAAATTACAAAAAAAAGAAAAGTATAATAAAAAAAAACCTCTTTAAAACCAATAAACTTTTTTTTAATTTTTAAATTTTTTTTAAATTTTAAAATTTTTTTTTTTGATAATAATTCTCTCCCTCCCGCCTCAACCCGCCCTTTGACGCACACTTTAAGGAAAATTTTTTTTTATCTTTTTAAAATTTTAAAAAATTTATTTCTAAAAAAAACTTTTAAATTTTTAAATTTTTTTACCCAAAAAAATTTATGTTTCTTAAAGGGATCGAGGGGGTTTTGCTAAAAAAAGGGTGAAACCATATGCAACAAAGTTCCACAAATATTTTTACATGGTGTGGTATGCTAAAAAGAAATTTTTTTTAAAACTCGTTGAAAAAACAAGGGCAATTTTCCGCATTTTTTAAAGCCCCAATTTACTTCGGTGTGGGCCTTGGTAAACTTTCCCGTGTTGCTTGGGCACAACTTTCTGCTTGAATTTCCTTTAAAACAGGTTTTTAAAATTAAAAAACCCTCCCCTTTTTAAAATTTTTTTTTAAGAGGGTACTCGAGACTGAAAAAAAAGCTCCTTTTTGGTTTTGGAAGTGGTTTTTTTTCCTCTGGGTTTAAAAGGTTTTGTTGCCTAATCAATTCATCTATTTACAGAAATACAAAATTTCCCTTTAAGTGATAAATGGGAGCCCTCATTTAAAATGCAAAAATGAAAAAAACCATTTGTATTTCCCAAATCCAAAAAGTCCCAAAAATATACGGTCCCAACCTTTTTTGCGGTTTTTAATTTCGAAAAAGGGATTTAACATATCAGCTTTACCAAAATTTACCCCCATGTCCCTGGTTTTTAATTCTTTAAAATTAAAGGTTAAAGGGACAGACTAATCTGTATTATTCCATTTTTTTTGTTTTTTTTTTCCTTGGGCCTTTCCATAAATAAGCAAAAGGTTTTGGGGAAAATTGGCCAAAAATGTAAAAACCATTTTTTATTTTTCCCCTTTAAAGCCAAGCAACTCCTAAAAAAAATGAGGTTTTTGACACTCACTACCCACCTTTCTTCTTTTGTTCTTTTCAAATTTTTTTTTTCTTTTGGGCAACCCGGGTTCTCACACCCCTTTTTATTTTTGCCAAATTCCCATTTTTATCGCTTGGTTTTTTAGTAAAAATCATTAGCTCAACATTGTTTTTGTTTTTTTTTTTTTCCTTTTCTTTTTTCAATTA
>JBCFYV010005644.1:0-14818 GCA_039000515.1 Timema cristinae | reverse complement strand
AAAATGGAATAAAAAGGAATTTGAGATTTTTTTTTTAAATAATTTTTAAAATAAAAAATAATTGTACTAGTGAATAACCATGCTTCACTATGGAATTTTTACCTATTATTTGATTCAATGTATCCAAATAAAATAAAAATTTCCCCTTTGGGAACAAATTTTTCCATTTTTAAAAAATATTCGACCTTTTTAAAGACCGGGATCCGTTATTGAATCCTGAAATATAATTTATGTCCCTATTTTTAATTTTAAAAAATTTATTTTTATTTTATATTATTTTCAAACACTAAAAACTGTTCGGGGGGTTTTGGGTGGGTACACATTCATATTCATTTAAAAGGTATAATGGTAAATATTTGTTTAAATACTTTGCACAGTATAGAAATGTCCTTTTATAAATCTGTCTTTTTCCTTCCCTACACAAGTATCCCCCCTTCCCGGTAGGAATTACTCTCTAAAAGGTCTTTTTTCTCCCAAATTCCTTTTATCTAAAGATTTCTGTTGGGAAAAGGCCCTTTTCAGAAAAAAATTCCTACTGTACACATATTTTTTATTAGCCCCGCGTCTTATCCCCGTTGGGGTTTTCGCACTTACCAAGGGTTTTAATGGTAGGGTGATTGTGAGATGAAAGGAAAGGACCACAGTTTTACGGGAATCCAAACCAGGGTGGCGGCCTGGCTTACACACATCACAAGATGCTTGCGAGGTTTTAGGGGGGGTTTGGAAATCAGATAAATCTGTGCGGGACGGGGATTGAACCCGGCCCCCAGCACAGAAGTTGCCCCTTTCCCCCTAGACCCCAGGTCACCAGTCTGTACCATAAACTAATTTAAATTTTTGTGAAAACCTACAAGTTATTTTCTCTGTCATTTTATTAACAGCATTTCTCCTTTTTTTACAAAATAATGGTTTTTTGTTAAGTGTCATGAACATATGAAAAGGGGTGGATTTTTATGTTTTTTGGCAGGGGAAAAGATTTTTTTTTCAATTTTTTTTTGTAAATTTATTTTAAAAGTCCTCGAGCAGCCTCCGGCCCTTTTGGCGGGTGAAGTAAAAAGGGGTGTCAAAAGGGAGGTCCCTTTCATCCTTTTCGACCTGGAAACGAACCCCCAGCCCCCTTGTTTGCCTTAAAATTAAACTTTGAGTTAGAAGCGATTTCGGGGAAAAAAGTGGGGGCATTTTTTCCCTAAAGTACCGATTGTAGTCACAGATCTTTTTATGTGTGAATGTGTATGTTGGTTGTGAGGGGAAAAGGGATTGGGTGGGTGAAGGTTTGTGTGGGGAGCAGCGGTTTGTGTGTAGTAGCTAGACGAGCCCCCTAAACTGCGTGGAAAAACACAAGCGAGTTGGGCCCCGATGTAAAGTGGTATAGTGTGTAAGTAGTTCTAGATGAGTAAAAGAAAATACAGGAATAATTTGTCCAAAGCGAGGGCGTTGATAAAAGTGAAGTGTAATGAATGATTCTAGTTCAAAAATTGGGGGGTCGTGAGGGGGATGGGGCCCCGGGAGGGCTATGCTAAAGGGAGTGGTTATTAGGAAGGGGGTTTGATTGGAAAGGTGTGAAGGTGTTTTTCCCTTAAAGTCGGGTTCTTGTATCTCCTTGCCCAGGGGGGTCGTATGGCCGAGTTTCAAATTTTGGGTTACCCTCTACCTCGGGGGCTCGTTTGTAGAACTTGTTCCTCGCTCCCGGGAAGATTCCTGTAATGTGCACAGCAGTGGTAGCGTAAATGAACTCGTTCTGGTGGGGGTTGACCCCCTAGGATACCCTAATCACCTTGTTTTGTACAGTTTGCAGGACCAAACATACTCTGGGGCTCCCCCCCGCCCACCCCTATGCAGTTTTGGTTGTACTAAACTCTTGTATGTACATCTTGTTTTTGCCCCTGCACTGGGTCTTGGGAAGGCCGTTTTGCGATGATCCCCCTTTCCCTTTTTTCTTGTAAGTTTACAGCCCCTTTCCCACGAGTCTAGGTCGATCATCCCCCCAAGGTTTTCATAGCTTCTTGTGGGGGATATCCTCCCCCAATCTACAAATGAGCCGATGTTTGGGTCTCCCCCTGTAATCAACATGGCTGACGATTTTTCGCATTTTATTTTAAATTCTCCATTTTTCCAGCCAACCGCTGAATTTCCCCCAGGTATCGTTGCAGAGGGTGAGGGGTTTTTTCACGTTTGTTGGCGGTGTGAACATTGTATCGTTACAAAGGGCCCTGGTCTTTATCGGGGGTCGGGGGGGGATGTCTGCGACTCATAGTGTAAACGAAGGGAGAGTGCCAAACCCTGTGGCCCCCCCCCCCCGACCCTATGAAGAAGCGCCCTTTTCCTTCCCATCTTGACTGGAATTGTCGCCCGTTTAGAAAGCTTTTTGTTATTGCACAATATTTTGGAAATTTGGTTTAAATTAATTTGTAGAAAAGGGCCCGTGCCAGCCCTTATCAAATGCCTTCTTCATACTAATACGTAGCGTGACCCCCCCGTATTGAAATTTTCTGTCACCCCCCCACTAGGCTCAGGCCCGGGTGTACGTTGAGTCCCGGGGGCCCAAAACCCTTTAAGGGGGCATGGGGGATAATCCTGGCTCCCTCCCGAAGATTTTCAGCCGCGCAAATTTTTTTTTTAAAATATTTTCCCTATATTGCTAAAAGACTAATGGGCCGCCTGTTCTGGGGGAATTTGCGGCCCTTGCTGGTTTAGGGAAATAGACAACGTCAGCGTTTCCATGCCCCCGGGAAGAAACCCTGCCGCAATCCCTTTTTGAAAATATTTTTGTTAATTTTTATTACACCTTCCGGTGCGTGTCGCAGATCTCGTTTGAACCCTGTCTTGGCCTCGCTTTTCTGGCTTCAATTTTTCCCCTGGTGGGAGACTTCTTTCCGGGTGAGGGGGGTGGTAGTTCTAGCCCGGGCTTGCTAAATCCCCCCCAAAACCTTTTCTTTTTTACAGCCCGGGTAAACTTTCTTTTGGGGGCTTGATTTCCCTTAAAACTGATCTTCCCGTGATTCAGCTTGGCCTCTCCCCGGGGCCTCTCCCCGGTATCCCAACCCTTTTCTTCCGGGGATGCCGTGGCCCCCGTTTTTCCCTTTCGTGCCTTTGAGTTTTCTCGCGCCTTCCACCGTTGCCGTCCACAGCAAAAAGTGTTCTTTTCGAATTCGCCCAGTTGGGGTCTTTGGGCTTTGGCCTTTCTGGCCCCAGGGCTCTCCCTGTTGTACTACCCGATCCCTCGGCCCGGGGTGCTGCTGCCATTCCTAGGGCCTTCCCTTTTGGGGGCTATCATAAACTATCAGGGTCGCCCTCTTCAACGCCCCCGGGGGGGTTTCTCGATCAGTTGTTTGGGGGTCGTTCGAGTATTGTACCCGCAGAAGGGAAATGGAGGTCACTTTTTCCGGGGAATTTCCCTCCTTTTTGGAATAGCCTTGCGTACCCTCAAATTTTTCCCCCAGTCATTCGGGGGATCTTCCTCCTGTGGTAAGCCAGTTTTGGATTTGTCCTCAGTGTTTTTTCTTCCGGCCCGGGAGAGGGTGGGGGTTTCGAGTTTTCGGGGTTTTTCGAATCTTCTGGTAGCGGTCGAGACCCCTCAGGACTCATTTTTTAGTCGGGGAGATGCCTTTTATTTTGAAGGATAGTACTTTTGGGTCTTTTGGCCCGGGGGGGCTGAAAAGTTTTTGGTTGATCCCCGGGCCCCGCCAGTGCCCCGGCCTCCCCGATTTGACACGCGATTTTCCCCCTCGGGGGTTTTTTCGTTGGACCCTCCCCTTGGGAACCCCTTTTTCGACGTGAGTCGCTGGGGCCTCGAGGTAAGGGGGGGCAGGGGGCTTCGGAAAAACGGCCTGTAAACCCATTGCGCCCCGCCCCTGGGGAAAGGCTATCAAGTGGTTTTGTTTTGTCCTACCCGGGAGTTTTTTTTTGGTAGTGAGCGGGGTTTCAAGCACCAAAACGGGTGCCCCCCCCCTCCCAACTGTTCTTCTTTTTCGGTACATTCGAACCGAGGAACCCCATTTCCCTTTTTTTCTGATGGGGGGGGTCCAAGATCAAACAATGCCCGATCCATACGCCCCCCAAAAATTTTTGGAAATCGTGTTCTTTTAGAAACCAACCCATTAGAAACCCCAAAAAAAAAGTTTAATAGCCCTTCTGTGCCTCTTCCCCCCCAAAGTCCCCCTCGCGAAAATTCATTTCGGCTTCAAGAAGAAAAATTTTTTAGTTGTTTTGTCGGGGGCGCGTTCTTCGCCTTAAAACATACTTCCTCAGGATTTTTGGAAACCCCGCAAATTTAAAATTTTGTGTTTTGAAAGGGGCCCTTTAAAATCCAAAAATTCCCTGTCACGGCCCCTTTTTTTTTCCCTTTTTTTGGGCATCCTTTTTAAAAACCCACTATAAGATGGTTTCCCTAAAAACCCCCATGTTTTTTTGGTTTTGGTTGGGGCAAACCCCAAAAGCGGGCCTTGATGGTTTTAAAATACCCCCCCACACAGAAAAAGGGGGTTTCCCCTTTTTGTTTTCCCCTTCCTTTGTCTTTCCCCCCCCTTTTTTTTTTTTTTTCCCACTCCGTAAAAATTTTGGGAAATTGCAAATATTTTTCTGGTGGGGGCCCCTTGAATTCAGCATTTTTGGCTGGTGTATTTTTGGGCCCTTTTTTTTGGCACTTACTGTCGGGTGTCTCCTAAAACCTTTTAGCAGCGGGGTTTTTTTTGGGCAGGGTAGTTCTTGGGGGGGCCCCAAACTTTTTGGAAAACGGGGGCAGGGGAAAATTTGTGCTTGTAAGCCGGTATCCTTGATTTTTATACCGGGGGTTTTATGATTTTTTCCCTTTGGTATCCGCCCCCCCCTTTGTCCTGCAAGGGGGCAGAAAAATATTGGTGGGGGTCCGGTGCCCCGGCTTGGGGGGAAAAAATTTTTGAGTAAAATTTTCCCTCACATGGGTTTTGGGGTGAACCCCCGTTTTCCCGTTCCCCCTTTATTTTCTCCCGGGGGGCTATTTTCATAAAGGGCCCTTTATGACACCTTTTAAAGGGTTTTTCCCCTTTTGGGAAAAACAAGGAATTTTTTCCCCAAATTTTTTTTTTTGGGCGTTTTTAAAAAAGGGGGTTTTAAATTTTAAAGGGGGGCGGGCCACCTTAAAACCCTGTCCCAATACAATACCCCTTTGGTCATTTTCAGCCCCTTTTTAGGGGTTTTTTTTTTGTTGAAATTTTGTTGCATTTTTACAATAAAGGGGGGGTCTTTTTTTGGCGCCGGGGGGGGGAAACTTTTTTTTGAAACCCCCCCCGGGGGTTTCCCCTTTTTCAAATCGAGGGGAAAACCCGGGGCTAAAAAAAATTTTAAAAATTGTTTTAAACTTTTTCCCGGCCCCTTTGTTGTTCTTCCTGCCCCCGGTTTTGGGCCCGGTTTTTCAAAAAATCCAAAAAAAATTGGTCAAATTTTTTTTTTTATTTCAGTTTTTGGGGGGGGCCCCTTTTCCCCGGGTTTTTCCCTTTCCATGTCACCATCATGTCCGTTCCCCAACGTTAAATTTTACATGGTCTGGGGGCCCTTTTTTTCCCCCCCCTTTGGCTTTACCTTGGGGGTATCCCCCCCACCCAACTTTTTGGGGCCCTGAAAAAAGGTCAAAAATAAAAAAAAACCTAATAAAATAGTAAAAAATTTTCATCTTTGCGACTTGCACTGACTTATAATTTGGTTCTATCTTGTTGTGTTGTGGGGGGTCTTAACCACTACCAAAAACCCGCCCAGCCCGGCATTTGTTACCGAAATAAAAAAAAAATACAAAAAAAAAAACACTCTTTGGGGGAAAATTTACATAAAGAGGGCGTTTTGTATAAAACCCTTTTTGTTTTTTTTTTTGGGTTGCCTTTTTAAAAAACCACTAACACTACCCGACCCAGTCGCCGGGATAAATCACACTGAAAATAACAACGTTTCCCTGCACTGACTGAACGTAATGACGAAACGAACCATGTCATTTAAAAACCCCCTTTTTTAAACTGTCTGTGCACCCGGCAACACCCCCTGAAACCCAATAAAAAACCGGGGGTTGCATGATCAAAAAAGGCCAGTACTTTTTTAGAAGTTTTTTTGGGCACACACACAAAAAATTTGCATTTTAAAACAAAAATTTCTTTGGAAAAACTGAGAACAATAAAACAATAATTTTCCCTTAAATGGGGAAAGGTTTGGGGGCAATAATTCAACACGCCCCTGAATTTGGGCCCCCCCCCCCACTTTTAAAAAATTTCAAGTTTTTTTGATTGAAAACGTTTGTTCTTTTTTTTTTCCCAGTTTTTCCCCCCAAAAAATTTTTTGTTTTTCCCTTTTTTATACCCCCCAAAAGGGGGGTTTTTCCCCCAAATTGCCCCCAAATTTTTTAGGGACCCGAATTGCCCCCAAAATTAAAAATCCCCCCCCCGCCCGGACCCAAAATTGCCCCAAAAAACTGAACATACACAAAAATTAACATTTTGGCAGTAAAAAGGGACACAAGTCAAAAAATATAAACCCAAACCCAAATTATTTTCAAAGTAAAATTTTCCCCTTTTTAAAAATTGTCAAAATATATATGTATCAAAAAAAAGAATCCCCAAACATAAAATTTAAACAAGTATCAAAAAAGTTTTGGGGACCCCAATTCACTAAGCTTTTCTGTCATTTCCCTTCCAAAAAAGGTTTTAAATTTTTTTTTTAATAAATTTTGTTTTTAACTTAGATTATTACTGTTTTTTTTCCCTTAAACCCCTTTTAACACGTTGTTGGAATGAACGTTCATTTTGGGCCCCTTTTTTTTAAAAAATTTTGTCGAAGACAAAAATGTTTGGGTGTGATAAAGAAATGATAATTAAAATATAAAATTTGGAAAAGCTTTCGCAGCTTTTTTTGCCCTCCAAAAGGGTTTAAGTGTAGCTGCTCAAATGTGGGGGGAAATTTTCCTGGTTTCCATCTCATTTATATTTTTTGGGTTTAAAAATAGCAAAGTCATCTTTTTTGTACGGGGGTTGGTGCGATCAATTCAGAACGCGTCTTTATTTCTTGGGGCCTCAAAAAATGAGCCCAAAACATAGGGGCCCTTTTCCCCTCCCCCGATTTTTGTCTTTTTGGCAGCCAACCCAAAATTTTTGAATCTGTCTCCCCCAAAAGGAATCAAGGGGTGTTAATAAAAAAAATATTAAAAGGAAGAGGAAAAAAATAAAGTTCATTTTTAAAAAATATAGCCTGTTTAAAATCCCAGATCATAGGCTTTTTAAAAAAAATTTATTTATCAGTGACCGAGCAAAAAAAAGGGGGCCCCGTAACCCTATAAAAAAAAAAATGTGTTTACACCCACCAGACAGGAAAACATTTTTTTTTTGGGGGGCATATGTTTAAAAGGGCCAAGAAAAAAAAAAAAAAAATGGGTCGACGAATCGCAGATCTTTAAACGAAATTTTCCCTTTTTTTAATTAAGGGTCAGCTGAAAAAATTTTTTCAAACGATTTGAAAATTACATTTAGGGGGTCTTTTTTTAAAAAAACCAAATTAAAAAAATCTTTTTAATTTGGCAAATTTTTTTAAAATTTAGTTTTAAAAAAATTTTTTTTTCCCATATTTTGTTTTTTTTTTATAAGGCACAATTTAGTGTTTTTAAAAAAAACTATTCCCAAAAATTACCTTTTTTTTAGCCCCACTTTAAACCTCCCCGTTGGGGCTATACCCATGTAAAAAATTACTCTAAGGGGTTATTTTTGGGGAAGGTTAAATTTTAGGAAGTGCCCCGCTTTTTGGTGGAGAGAAATTTGGGAAACCTTTAGGATAAAACCCACCCGGCCCCGGGGGGTTCAAACCCCCAACCCCCCGGCTAAAGGGCCCCAAATCTAGTGTGAGAGTTGCCCCTTTAAAGCCCGTCCCCCAAAACGGGGGGAAAAAACCCTACCCTTTGAAATAGTTTTTTTTCCCCAAAACCCAATAGGCCCCCCCAAAATTTTTTATTATTCATTATAAATGACCCCAATTTTTTTAAAAAAAATTTTTAAAAAAAATTTTTTTTAAAAAATATTTGGGGTTTTTGAAAATAGTCTATCCCCCCCCCTTTAAAAAAAAATTTTCCCCCCAAAAAACCAAAAAAACAGTTTAATTTTCATTTAAAAAAAACCCAAAAAAAATTAGCCTATTTTAAATAAAATTTTTAAAAAGATTTTTTTGGAAATTTTAAATTATTTTCAAATTAATCATGTAAACGCCCTATTAAATTATTTTTTGAAGATCGATTTACATTTTTTTTCATCATTTAGAAAAAACTCTCCAGATATACACTTTAAATAAAAAAAAAAGTGAGTTTGGGGGGTTGGGGAAACGAACCCGGGGAAATGAACGAAGGGGGTTTTTTCCAAAAAAAAAATTTTTCCCCTCCACTAATAAAATTTTGGTTCACTTTTTCTTTTTTCCCTATTTTCCATTTCCCCAAAACCTATTAGCATAATTAGTACAAAAAAAGGGGTATAACTCGAAAAGGGGAAAAAAAAGTTCAAAAAAATTTAAAAATAAAAAAAAAATAATAAAATCAAAAACAAAAACTTTTTTTTATGGAAAGTTGTAAAAAAAAAATTTTTTTGCTTCCCTTTTTTGCGAAAAAGAAAAACGACCCCTATTTCCCGGGTTTTTTTAAAAAAATCACACGAGCACTGTGAATCGCTTCCGAAATAAAACAAAATTAAAAAAAGGGTTGAAAGGGGAAGTTGTCTCTTTTACCCTCCCCCTTTTTTGGTTTTTCCCCCCGCGCAATTTTCTCTGTTTTTCTTGTTTTAAGTAGGAAAAGGGGTAAAGGTATGTAAGCCCCCTTTAAATACCCAGTAAAAGTAAAAAGGGGGAAAAAAATTTTTTCGGTGGGGATTAAAGGTTCCATCCCTTAAAAAATTTCATTTCCCAAAATACCAAGATTCGAAACCCAAGAAAATGCCGACCCCTTTTTCCCTTTTTTGTTTTTAAAAAAAAAGTGTTAGTCTTGAAAATTTTTTTTTCAATTGAATCTAGGGGAAAAATTTAATTTTTCGGAAAATTTAAGGGAATTTTTGGGAGTGTTTTTAGTTTTGTGTATTTTATGTTTTCCTGATACTTTAATGTCCTTTAGGGAAAAAATTTTTTTTTGTTTTTTTCCCGTGTCTGTACTTCTGTTGGGGTTAACTTTGAAACCTTTCTTCAATTCAAAAACTTTTCCCCCTTTAAGCGTTGTAAAGCATCTTCTTGTTCAATCTTGATCTTAGTGGTTTGTGGTTTTGTTCGTTTTTAGTCTGCAGAAATGTTTCCCCCCATCAAGAGTAAATATTTTAGCCTTCATTTATTCAACCTTTTTACGTATAATTTAATAGACAATCGAACTTTCCCTTTTTTTTATAAATCCTTTCCATATCAATAATTTCCCCCTAAATTTTTTTAAATTCACACAAAACCCCAAAAAAAAAATAAATTTAAAAAATACACCGGGACAGTCATGTTGTCAGACAATTAATAAGTATTTGGGCAGCGGGCAAAATTTCTGTTTCAAGTCTTGTTGGGGGGCACTTTGGGTTTTACATTTTTTTTTTAAGGGGAGAAAGAATGATTGGCGAGAGCTTTTTTGCGAGGGCTTTGTTTGTTCATCCCCCCCCCCCCTCACCTACTCCCGAACTTGACATGGCGCAATTCGGGGCCGGATTGAAACATTTTTAATCCCCAATAACTGGCGCAATTGGGTCTGCCCAATTTTTTAAAAATAGAGGGGGGTAACGTGAAGTTTGACCCTCAGAGTAAAAAAAGGCCCCAAAATTCACGTCCCTTTGTGCAAGAATGAAGGGAAAAACAAAACTTTTTTTCGGAACAATCCGGGAAAAAACGAAAAAAAACGATTGCAATCATAAAAACTTGAATTTTTTTAAAAATGAGGGGGAAATGGCGCTACCGTGAAGTTAGCCCCTTTATGAGTAAACAAAGCGCCCAAGTTCCCCCCCATTTGGCCAAAACAAAACGGAACAAACGAAATTTTTTCGGAACAATCCGGAAAAAAAAGAAGAACAAACGTTTGCGATCTAAAAACTTTAATTTTTACAAGTGGGGGGGGGGGGGGGGGCTACCGGAAATTGGCCCCCCCCTGTAAAAAATAATTTTTGGGGGTATCAAAAAGGAACGAAAAATTTTGGGAAAAAATCCGGCCCAAAGAGAAAAAGTTGCAAAACATAAAAACTTGAATTTTTAAAAGGGGGGGGGGGGGGGTCCTGGTTAACCTTTAAACAAAAAGCCACAATTCACCCCCATTTTGCAAGAAGATTGGAGAACAAAAAAAATTTTTGCGGAAAAAAGGAAAAAAACGGAACAAACATTGCGATATAAAAAAATTTAAAATTTTTTCAAGTGGGGGGGGCTCCCTGAAATTGGCCCCCCCAATGAAACATTAATTGTGGGGCTATAAAACGGGAAAAAAAACGAAAATTTTTTCGGGAAAAAACAGGAAAAAACAAAGAACAAAAAGATTGCAAAATAAAAACTTAATTTTTTTAAAAAGGGGGGGGTTTAAAGGCCCTCTAATAAAAAAGCCCACAAATTTTCCGCCCCCTTTTTTAAGAACGATGCGGAAAAAAACCAAAATTTTTGGAAAAATCGGAAAAAAACAAGAAACAAACTTTTTTGGATCATTAAAAAATTTTTAATTTTTACAAATGGGGGGGTCCGGAAGTTGCCCCCTTTAATGTAAAAATATAATTTGTGGGGGTATCAAAACGGGAAAAAACGAAAATTTTTGCGAAAATCCGGAACAAACGAAAAAACACGATTGCAATCTAAAAACTTGAATTTTTAAAAGTGGGGGGGGCCAATTACGGAAGTGCCCCAGATGGTATTTTTTGTTTTGTAACCACTTGCTTTCTTTTTACACTTCCCCTTTGTTTAACAAGTTAGATTTTAATGCATAAATAGTAGATAAAAAAGGAAAATTTAAGGGATCATGGAAACAAAGCCCGTGGGGGGTTATTAAAAAGAAAGAAATGACTTAGAAAGGTGTTATGGAAAAAGGGTTCAGGAAAATCATGAATGGAATAAGGATTAAACCCAAAAAAGATTTAAAAAAAGAAACTGTGACGGCTTGATGGCGGACTAAATTTGGGGCTGCAAAGGACCCTTTGAAAAAAGAAACCTAATAATATTAAAAATTTTGGGGTTTGGAAAGAGTCAGATTTTTTAGTGAATTAACCTGCATTTTTTAATGGGGTGAGAGGGGGAAACCCTCGGGGAAAATCCCCTTCTCAATACACTTCCACTGAATTTCGATCCCCACTTTTAGGTCCCGGCAAACCCAAATTGATTATGAGCCCACAAATTTGTATAAGACTTGTGATTTGGCATTAAAAAAACCTTTTAATTAAAAAGGGGAAGTATGGTTAAATTTTGTTTTTTGCCCTATTAAAAAAGATTGGTGAGGGAAAAAATGATGAATCATTGAAAAAACAACCCCCTCTGTACTGACCCATTTAATTTGATTCCCAATTTACCCTCAAAAACCCCCTTGTAAGCTTTTACCCTAGAACCCCCCCAATTACGATTTGGGCATTTAAAAATTTTAATTTTATGCACTTTTTTAATGTGTCCCAGACGTTAGGTCAGGGGTAACGTGTATAATTAATAATTTAACGGTTCCGTTAATTCCCGGAACGGCCCGCTAAAAAGTCTGTGAAATGGGGGTGTCTTTTCACTTGAAATATTTTTGAAACTGTATCGGGGAATTTTTAAATGTTTTTGGTTCAGGGTTTTAAATTGCAGTTTTTTAAATACCACCGCTTTTCCCTACCCGTTAGGGATATTCACATCTGTACTTTGATAATGTGTTGGGGATATGACGGGTTTAATTTACACAACTCGTACACATTTGCATGGATGGGGAGTGTAAAATCATTAAAAAAAACCCTTTCCCAGTACCCCCAAACCCGGCTTCGAACACAACCTCCTCGTCCTTATCGTCCAATATATTGCGAGTGTGACGCCCAGACCTTCAAAACCCGTCGAAGAGGAAAATTTCATTTTAAAATGCCATGATAATGTAAATACTAAAACTAATAATAATAATAATAACAATTTTCATCTGAAATGAAACTGTTTCGGGAAAAATATTTCCTGAAAAAACTAGATGTTTTCTGATTTTGAAAAATTCCCTTTAAACCCCAAACAGACAACAATATAAACGAAGTAAACATAAAGTAAAAAAAAAAACCCCAAAAAATGCGACGCAAAGGGGCCCCCTTTCCCCACCAAAATGATGGACACAAATATAAAAAACACAAAGGCTTACTTTTCCCAGACCATGCGATCATTCGTTACATATGAAATTTTTCACAGAGTTTAAAACAAAAAAAAACAAGTTTCAAAAAAACAGCAACCAATTTTAAACTAAAAGTATATCCTTTCGTGCGGCGCTGTTGTTTTTTTCAAAACGCTGTAATTTTGTTGTTGTAATTTTCTTAAAATTTAAGGTAACTAGGTTGGCCCCTTAAAAGTATTCTCAAATAATTCCTGCTCGTAGTAAATTGATGCTTTAAACTTTTAAAAATTTTTTTACCTAGCGCTCGGAGGAATTTTTTATACGAAACGAGGGCCAGTCAAAATGTCAAAGGGGGGTCATTGTTACGTTGTTTACTTGATAGTTCGTCAAGTTCTATACGTCTTGAAAGTTCTACCCCGTTCTTTGTTTGCGTACTGCTGTTCCGTGGGGCCCTATTTACAAAAAATAAAATGAAGGGGGAAAAATTCAAAAAAAAAAAATTCTTTTTTTAACAAAAATTAAAGTAGGATTACCAATTAAAAAATTAGGGTTTCCAGTATTTTTTGATAAATATAAATAAACTTCTTGTAAAAAAAAAAAGGGTTTAATTTCTTCACATGATACATAAAACTTTTTCCTTAATATTTTTCACGATGAGGATAGCGGATTAGTTGAGAAGTTTTAAATAAAGGAAAATTTCATTAGATTCGGACACCTTGTTAACACATATTCAAAACTGTTGGGTTACACGTGAAAAAAAAAATGTAGCTCTATTTTTTATATAATAATTTGATTTATTTAAACAAAACAATGTTTTGATAAAAAAATTTGCAAAAACCCTTGACTTTTATCCGCCCCTCTTTACCATTTAAGAAAAAACCCGATTCACGAAATGCTTTGAATTCACCGAATAAAAACGTCGTTGCCATCTGAAAAGGGGGTTTTAAATATCTCATTTTTCACCCCAGTGGGTATGTGCCAAAGGGCCGTTTTTTGCTGTAACGGGTAGGTAAAAGTTAAAATGTAAATTATATATTTTTCCCCCCATGTACGTAATGCGGGCATTCTATGTAATAACCTTATATCCCCTCATTTTGTTAAAGTACCTATTGGGGTTCCCCAGACAGATCGTAAAAAACGCGTTGATGGTACACGGGAAAATTTCTTGTTGTGTTCGAACCCCGTATCCCTTTGTAAAGTATTTAGAAAATTTTGGCAAAACCCTTAAAATTCCAAGTATAAATTAACATTTTATGGTTTTAAAATTAAAAAGAAAAGAAAAAGAATAACAATTAAACCCTTTTAAAGGGGGTAAAATCGGTGATAAAAAAATAAATAAATAATTTAAATTTAACCCAAGGGCCCTAATTAAAAAAAAAATTTTACACTAAAAGAAGTAGTTTTTCATGTTAAATTGGTTCTACTGAAGATTTTTTATGTCTGTGGTTTTTGCTTTTGAAGGTATATCTGTTTTTGTTTTTTTTTGAAGAGTCATTAAAATTCTTTTAAACGATGTTAACCCAAAAAAAACGAAGTTTCTTGAAAGTTTTATAAAATGGTGCAGTCTGTATTTTGAGTGGAAATTTACATTTCAAAAATTTATATCCACCATCGGTCAGGCAGTTTCAAATTTCGAAACAAAATTTTGGGCAAAATGTTTTGTAATGGGATTCCCTAGATCCAGCGCCTAATAACGACGAACCCAAAGAATGGCTCATGTTTGCTAATGTTTCCCCCCGGCCCTTTAATTAAAAAGAAGGTGCCCCCGAGATACAAATGTTTCAAAGCGTTAGTGAAATAAAATTTTGGGATAAAACAAATTTAAAAGTGTAAGAACCGCATTTACAAATTTGGCTACTTGAGTGATCGAAAAAAATCCACATTTGGCAATTTTTCTTTACCAGCCGAGTTTCCCGCTTATTAAAAAAAAAAAAAGTTTGGTTGGTGAGGCTCTTTAAGTTGCAAGTTAAAAGTATAACTGAATAATTGGTACACTAAAAGTCAAAAATTGTTTTTGGGCAACAACTCCTCATTCTGTGTATATTTGGGGTGCATATCATATTTTTGGTGTATGGGGCCGTATTTTTTTGAAGGGAACAGTGAAAAGGCTGTTTATTTTGGGCAAGTCCAAAATTTTTCGTTTCCCGGACTAAAATGCTGTTCAAGAATTTAAAAAATTTTTTTTCCCCCCGAGGGCCCCCCCTCACTATTCCATTCAGTCCCCAACTACTTTAAAAAATTCTTTTTTTCAAAGAGAATAATTGACAGCAGCTTCTAAATTCCCAAAACCCCTCGCCAAACTATGCAAGGGATTTTTTTTTCTTGGGGTTTGGGGAAAAATTGAGTATACTCAAAAGCCCCGATAAATTTAACACCCAAAATTCATTTATAAAATTCCGGGTTTGGTTTGATAATGATTGTGTTTAGGGGGTGTAAAAGTTTTCCCTAAGATTTTAGTGATACATTCTTGAAAATGGAAAAAACAGAAAAAATAAAAAAAAAATTGGTAAATAAAAATAAAAATAAATTTAGGTTTTTAAATTCTTGTCAAGTTTTTTTGCGCCCCCCTGT
>JBCFYV010005643.1:0-12262 GCA_039000515.1 Timema cristinae | reverse complement strand
ACCTCCACGCCAATTTTCAGCCATGGCCATTGAGTTTTTCTGTCAAAGTTGGTGTCTACCTTCCTACGCAATGTCAGCCATGGCCAGTTGTATGTATCTTGTCAAAGAGTGTGCTTCGCATACATTCAAACGTAGGTGGTAATTGCCAAGATGTCCTTATAAATGAAGAGCTTAAAGTCTATACACAAAATGTAGAGTATCAATAATTGTTCAAAGTTAATATGTTATTTAAAACCCTTCCTTCACCTCTGACAAGACATCTTGTGAATGTGTGGAATGCCAGTCGCCACCAGTGGTTTGGATTCCACGTTAAACTGTAGGTCCTTCATTTCATCTCACAATCACCCTAACATTACACATTAGCGTAAGTGCGTATAACCCGAACGGGTAGTAAGACGCGGTGCTAATAAATAATAATAATAATGTTATTTAAAACGAATAAAAGAATCTGTTCATTGAACGCCCCTTGTACACTACCGTAAGGCAGTAGTAGAACCTTTATCACATAATTATGTTATAATAACCCCAAATGTTTGAGTATAGTTAGGCTGAGAGCAGAATCTCATTGCAAAATGTTGGCATCGATCTACAATCCCCATATTGTATGAGCATCGAGGCGTGGCTTTCATACAGCCCTGATAACTTGGCAGCCATGGACACAAATCACCTTATCTTGTTTTTTGGAAAAACAAAAAATATATCAAAACAAGGAGGAAACGTTTTACTAAAATACGAAAAGTTTGCGGGTAAGGTACCCATAGAAGGAATAAAAGTTACCCCTCCGGTTATTTTAACACAAAATTACTAACAAAAAAAACAAAATTGAAGATGTTTTATATATTTTAAATAATTATTATATATATTATTTTAATATATATATTTTAAAATTTTAAAAAATAAGGCGACTGCCAAAAATAGGTAAAATTTAGTATTGTACCGGGTTTTGATAATCTTTCTCTTAAACCTGGTAAATACTAAAATTTGCATGTTTTTTTGGTCGTCTGCCTTCCCCCATGATGCAAAAAATCATATAGGGTTTTGAAAGTAAGGGGCACAGTTTTCCCCCTTTTTATTGTACAAAACTGTGTACGCCTTTCAGTGCTTGGTAAAATTAAAAAAACGGGGGGTTTCCCCCCCCAAAACCAAATATATATTTAATAGCGTGTGTAAACAAAAAGTTTTTTAGATTGAGAAAAATAGCCCAAATTTGAAAAAGTTAAATTGATTGAACTTAATATTTGAAAATGGGTAAAGATTGATATTGTTCCCAACCCAAAAACGAGATCGAAAAACATGGCTATATTGGGTTATGAAAGGGGGGGTGAAGAGGGGAGAATTAAATTTGGTGTTTTTAATTTTTTAAATTTTTTTTTAGCCAAAATAAATAAAATATTTTTTTTCAGTCAAACTAATTTATTTTCTTCTTGAATCAATTTGAACCGAAAATTTAAAGAAGAAAAAACTTTAATTTTTTAATATTAAAAGTTCACACAGCTCTTTATTATAAAGTATATTTTAGGGTTTTTTAAATTTTAAGCTTTTTATTTTTTTTATATATGAAAAATGATTGTTGAAAATTTTGATATTAAGACCCCAAAAATTTTTTAAAATTGAATGTTAAGTTTTAAAAAAATATTTTCCATTGAATGGGGTAAGATTATAAAATTAGTTAAAAAAATAATATAAAAAAAAAAAAACTAAACAAAAAAAATTTCCCACTTTTTTTAATTTGTTTTTTTTAGTCGTTAAAAGTGGAAAAGAACAAATTTTTTTTTAAAAATAATTATGAAATTTATTATCTTTGGGTATTAAAAAAAAAATAATATTATTATGATTTTTACTTGTCAAACAAACATTATTTTTATTAAAAATAACCAAGTTTTGGTAGTAGTATTTTATTTCTTTTGGTATTTAAATAACTCAAAGTGTTTTCAAAATAAAAAATTTTTATTCAAAAAAGAATACCCAAATTCTTTTGAAAAAAATTTGACCCCTTTTTATTTGACATAAAAAAAAATTTAAAAGGAATTTTAAATTTTAATACTTAGTTAAAAGAAACTAAATTATTCTTGAAAATTTTTAAAAAACGAGAGGCTACAGAGGATGTTGAAAATCCCGGGAAAAATTTATATTCCCTACAACCCCCCAAAAATAAAACAAAGAAAACGTGACAACAATCTAGTTTAAAGGGGCATAATTAAAGGGATTATTTATAATAATCTATAACAAGAGTGGTTTAATTATTGGGTCATTATGAATTATATTCTAAATGGGTTTAATTTTAGGTCAAAATTTTTGGCTAGATTGCCCAAAAAATTTTAATAAAAAATAATTTAAATAAAAAGTACCATTAAAAAAATAAATAAAGAAACATAATTTCAAAAGAAACTAAAATTAGTTTTTAAAAAGTTTTTAGTAGTTTTCCCTTAATTACAAAAACCCTAAAAGCTGCCCAAAATTAAATAAAATGTAAAAATTCAAAAAGTTTTCCAGACATTTAGAACAATTTAAAGTAAATTTTTCAATCTCCATTCTATTTTACCCTTTTAAAAATGATGAAAATTTGGCGAGAAAAAATGAAACCCTTTTTTGACTTTGGGACGAACCCATTCATAAAGGGGCGGCTGTTTGTTCGAAGGCTCAAATGGGAGTTCAAAAATGGACCCGGGGGAACAGGGGGGAAAGATAATTTTTAAAATAATGGAAGGATTAGCACACAAAAAAAGTGCACATAAACAAGAGTAAACCAGAGGGAAAATTTGGGTCCCAACGTTGAGACGGTACCACTTTTCCCAATTATTATTTTTATGACTAAACCATGTGAAGTTTTTTGTAAAAACCCAACCCCTTTTTTAAAATTTTTTTAAAAAAACACAATTGGACAAGTTTTAAAAAAATATGTTCCCCTGGTTAAAAATTTCATCTAAAAAATTTTTTAAATTTAAATTTTTCAAAAAAAAAAAACAAAATTAATTTTAAAAAATAAAAGACTTTGATGAATTTTGGTAAAAAAAGGGTTTAAACCCGTTTTTTAAAAAATACCAATTTTAAGAATAATTTTTAAAAAACAAGGGGAAAATAAAAAATAGAATTAAATAAAAAAATAACCCCCATCCTTTTTAATTTTTTCAAAATTTTAAAAAATAAAAAGTTTCTAAAATTAAATCCCCCCAATTACCCGTGTATACTTAAATTATAAATAGGTTGTTTTTTTCCCTCTAGTAATTGGTTTTTTTTTTTCATAATTGAATAAAAAAATAAGTTGTTTAAATGAAAGGCGAACCTTATTTATTTTAAAAAATATTTTTCAAAAAAAAACTTTTTTTCATTTATTTTTAATATAAATTTTTAATTAATTTTTTATGTTTTTTAAATATTAAAATTATGTTTTAGTGTTTTTTTAACTAAAAAACCTTGTGGTTGTATTGATTTAAGTAAAAAAACTTTTTAAAATAAAAAAATTTCTTTTTCCCTATTGGGTTAGGAAAGAGAAAAATCAATTTAATAGGGGTTTTAAAAATGTAGCATAAAATATATTTTTTTTAAAAAAAGGATTTAAAAAAAAATTATTGAATCCCCTTAAATAAAAAACCCAAAGTTTCAAAAGGTTTTAAAAAAAATTATTTATTTCAAGGAAAAAATTTGTGTAAAAAAAAATAAAAGGTACGGAATTTTTTTCTCCAAATTTTTGCTATTTTTTTTTTTTTACCCAAAATTTTTCAATTTTTAATTTTTTGGTTCCTAACTTTTAATTTAAATATTTTTTACCCAACATTAATTAAATAAATTATTGTTTATTTTTTCCATACCCCATGGGGGGGGGGGAAAAAAGGTGAAAAAAAAAACTTAAAATGAGGCCCATTTATATTTGTGAAGGTTTTGAAACACGGTCTTGTGAGTAATTAAAATTCATTATATAGTAAAATGGCAAAATAAAAGGTCACAATGAAAATTTTAAACCCCAGCTTAAATTTCCCTTTTGTTTAAAAATAGAACTTTTATTTACTGGATTTTAGAAATAATTTTTTGAGGTTTTGATTTCAATTTTTTCGATCCCAGTAAGAATAAGGATGTTGGAATTTGGTTTGACCCTTAAAATTTGTAACATAAAAGTTGTTGCAAAACATTGCAGAAGTAGAATGAACCAAAAACAAACCCCCAAAAAACACAAAAACACATGTTAATAAACTTTTTTTAAACTAATTAATTAATTATTATATTTTTGTTAGTTAAAACATATTTTTGGGAATTTTCAAAAAACTTTTTTTTTTGAAAAAAATTTAAAATTTTTTATGTAATTGAAAAAAATTACCTTATAAAAGGTATGCTGCATTTAAAAAAATTATAGAAAATTTTAAACCCCAAAAAACATTTCAAACATGGTGTAATGCCCCCCCAAAAATTTAAAAGCAAAAAGTTTGCAAAATTTTAAAGCCACAAGGGGGAAGGTAGGGGAAACACGCTTATAAAATAATAAAAAGTAGCTAGCACACAACTAAGAGTCGTCCCCGAATGCTGTGGTAGAAATAGTTCTGCCGTTGGGGGTTCCGGTTGCGAGGGAAAGCGGTTTTGAGCGATGCGAAGGGGGTCCTTGAGATTGCCTTTCCCGGCCACCCTTATTTTTTAAGTGGGGTCGGGAAAGTTTCTGTTGAGGCTAGACGAAATAGTTGGTTCAAATTTTCTTCCCCCTCCTCCGCTGCCCCCAATCCCCTTGAGATAAACCGGGTAAATACCCCTCCAAAGGTCCCGAAACATGGCTCGCAAACCTGTTGAAAACAAAATTTTAAAAACAAAAAAGAAAAATTTTACAGATCATTGCGTGTGTAGAAAAATATTTAGGTATTTTAATTGATATTTTTTTAAAAACCGTGGAAAAAAAAGACAAAAATAAACGAAGTTAAAATAAAACAATCTACCCTGATGGATGAAAAAAAACAGGGAAAGGGAAAGAAAGAATTTGGGGAGGAGAGTATGAAAGCAAGGGGTTTTGGGAAGATAATTTGATGGTAGGGGGCCAATGAAAGAGAGACGTTCAGCACCCCGGATAAAAAGGTTTTGGAAGCGGTATGGAATGGGGTTTAAAGAGGAAACACTGATTAAAAAAAAAGGAAAAAAGAAAAAGGTGAAACAACGGGGGTTTTAACAGAAAAGGGGGAAAGCATTTAAAGATATGCATGCCCCATCACCTTATTTCCCCGTCGATGGGGTTTTGTCGGGGGGCTTTTTGAAAAAAAGGGGCCCCGGGTTTCAATATACACATGGCCGAAACTTTCTATTAGTAGTAAAAATTTGTCAGTTTTTTCCTTTTTCAAAAAGTTAGGGAATTTAAAGGGCCCAGGGGAGCTGATCTTAAGAAAAAAAATTATAAAAAAATATAAAACTACAACAGGCCTACCGGGCCGGTATGGAGAATTAAAACCAAGCCACAGGCTTGGAAAACCCGAAAGGGGAATGAAAAAAAAGTTAAGGATAAAAAAAAAAACTTTGATACCTAAAGGAATGTGAAAAGGGGAAAATTTAAAAAAGAAACTGAAGAGAAATCAGTAATAGGGGGAGACAAGTAAAAGAAGTTTTTCAAAAGTGTGAAAAAGTATAATTTTGGGGGCAGGGAAAATGTGCCCGAGGAAGTGTAAGGGGGTGATAAAAAGGGGAAGTACTTTTGTACCAATATTGACAAAACCCCAGGGGAAAAAGTGTTTAAAAAAAAGGGGAAAAACCATAGAAACAGAATTAAAAAACCTTTAAAAAGAAATTTCTGAAAAATTACTAATAAATTGACAAGAATTGTTTAAAATTAAAAAGGGGATGATAATGAAAGTGAAGGGGGGGCCCAAGGGTGCAGAAAAAGGATAAAAAAAGGGGGCACGACTAAAGTTTTTCGGTCATGTTGGGGAAAGAAAAAAGGGGAAAGAAAATTTATTGGGGAAGGAAGACACAAAAAAACCCTTTTAAAAGGAGATTCGAGGCTTTCCCCGGGCACATTTTGGGAAAATTCAAAAAGGGCATCAAATCCTAAAAAAATTTATTTTTTTTTTAAATTTTTTCCAAGTAAAAATTTGTTTTAAAAATTTTGGGTTTGTTTATGTTTTAATTACAAATTATAATTATAAAAACGAATTTTAAAAACCCAGGCCCCAGACCGGGTAATTTAACATTTAAAAACTGAATATTTTGTTTTGGAAAGAAAAAATTTTTAACTTTTTGTTTAAAAATTTTATTTTCTATTATTTTTTAAATTTTCTTTTAAAAGGGCTAAATTTTTCCAAGTTTCCCCGAATTCAAAGGGTTTAAATTTCAGATCTTAGGTTTGAAATTTTTAAATTTTTTAAAATAATGGTTTTTCAAGCAAAGCTCTAAAAAGGTACCCCAAAAAATGGGGCGGGATTTTGGGAAGTGGGGGACAGGGGGGCCAAGGGGGAAAAACTAAGAAAACATAGGGCCCCTGAAAGGGGAATTTGGGGGAGCAGAAAAAGGGGGAAGATTTGGGTTATTGGGGAAAGGAAGGTGGGTGGGGGAAAAAAGGTTTATTTTGAGGGGTTTAAAATTAAAAAACAAAAACCCTTGTTTTAAGGGGCCCTTAAAAAACTGTCCATGATAAAAAGAGGGAAGGAAAATGTTTAAAAAAAATAGTAATTTCATAAATCATATTATTTGAATTTAAAAAAAAAACAAACAAACTTTTTTTAGTGTTTTTTTGCCCTAATTTTTTTCTTTTTTTTACTTGTATTTTTTAATACGCTGGGGTTGGGCGCCTCAAAAGGGGGTTTTCATTTATGTAAAAGATGGGGCACCAAGGCTAATTTTTTTAACATCGAACTTTTAGTTAATTTAAAAGTATCTTTGAGGCATTTTTTATTAGTTTCGGGATTCAGGGCGCATCAACCTCATATAACAAAAAATTCGAAAAAAAAAATTCCAACATAACCCCCAAAAAAAAAACCCCAAAGGTGACAGTTTTTTGAAAATTTTAAAAAAATTTTGGGTTTAAAAGATTGTGTCGGGGAAAGCAAATTTTAAAGAATTCGTCAAATTAAATTTAAATTAAATTTTGAAAAATTTAAAAGGGCAAGAAATTTAGTTTTTTTTAACATTCCCAAACTCGGCAAATACATTTTTTATCAGTATATAAAATAATCCAGAAAGGTCATATTTGTCTTAAATGTTGTGCCAAAGGTTTTGCCCCAAAAAATTTAAACTTGGCCCAAAATTTTTTTAAAGCTCATCAAACCATGTGGGAAATAAAAACCCTCTAAAATGTGGGAAAAAAAAAAAAACCAACTAGTTCATAAAAAAAAAATTTTATTTTTTTTGTGAACTTTATTTTGAGAAGGTGGCTGCGTCCTTCTTTAAAAAGACGCATTTTCATTGCAAAACCTTCATCTTTGGTGCCCAATTGACAAATGGCCTTTTCATTCTCTTTACTTGGACTTGGGGTTTTGTCAGAGCCACTTTGGGCCGTGTTCTTGTTTGATTTAAGTACAGTACGAAAAGGGTTGCAAATCTTTTCTCGTTTCGTGGGATAGCAGAGATTTAAAGTTTTGATCATTTTGTTTTTTTTGTAACTCATTTCAACTGGGGCTTCCCTTAGAGTCATTTTTCCCAGACTGAAAAAAAAAATTTAAAGACATTAATAAAACTAAACATAAACCCTTTAGTTAAGTTCTTTTCGGGAAAACCTAGAGCCTTCAAATTTTAAGGGGAAACCCCATACCTTTTTGGGTTGTATTAAAGGTGGATTCCCAAACTAATTGGAAACCGGGAATTTTTTTTTTTTAACATCTATTTCTGTTTGCAGCGGGTTTTTTTTTTTATGTCAAAATTTTAAAAACTCCCAAATTTGCAAAGGGCCTGCCATAGTTTTTTTAAGGCTTATGATCTAACTTAAAACGGGGGAAAAGGCACAAAACCCAGCCCCAAAAACCATTAATTTATCCCTGTGAAAGGGAAAACCCCAAAATTTTCATTTTTTAAAAGGGTTTAAAAAGTTTTTTCCCAGTAAAGGGCCAAGGAAAATTCCAAATTTTCGAAAACCCTAAACTCATTTAAAACAAGGAAACACTCCCCTCGAGCAAAGGGCGGGGGTTAATCTATAAACAATGGCTGCATCAAAAAAAATTATTTGAGGGGGAAAAATTTTTGAAAAATCAAATTCTGACTTTAAAATTATTTTTTTACAAAAAAAAAAGCCTTTCAAAATTTTGATAATTTATCAAAAGAAATGGGAAATAGGGCATTGTCGAATTTGTGAAAAAAAACATTTTTTTTTAAAATGTAAAAAGGCAAAGTGGGAAACCCAAATAAAATTTAAATTTATTTACCAAAATTTACGGGTTTTTTTGAGGGGGGGTTTGGGGGGGGGGGGGGGTTAAAAAATTTTTTTAAATGGTAAAAAATAAATAATTAATAAAATTGTGCATACCTTATAAAAATTTTAAAGACATTTAAATTTTTTAATATAAAATTTGTAGTTTTTTTGGTTCCCTTTTCCAATTTCCCTAAGTTTAAAGAAAAACTGTCTGAGAATTCTTACATGGTGTTATTTGCAGGCAAAAACTTTTTCTTAAAATATCGGGAATTAAAATCTTATATAAAAAGAGCCCTTTTTAAAATTTGGGTTGGTGAAAAAAGGGTTTAGATTGAAAATTTAAATTAACTTTTTCTGGGGTTGAAATTTTTATTCCTAGGTGTGTATATTAAACTTTTTTGTTTTTTTTTAAGAATCCAAAAAACCAAAGCTATTATTTATTTTTTTTTAAAATAAGGATTACCCCAAACCCTAGATTTTAAATATTCAAAAAATTTTAAAAATAAACCCCGGGACATGGGGAATAAAAAAACCCGAGAACTTTGTCTTAGTATGCCCTTTGCCCCCAAACCCCCCCGGAAGGATTTTTCCCAAAAAATTTCTTCCCTTTAAGGGCATATTTTTATGGGCTGCAAAAAATCGTTGGCAAACAAATGTGTGTTTTTATTAGGATCACGAGCTATATGGTGAAGAATGCCCCTGGGCACGGGACGATTCATGGTTTTAGCTCATGGTTAGAGCATTGGCTTACTAAGCCAAAGGTCCCGGGGGTTTTTGATTCCTGTGTCATTTTTTTTAAATTTTCAGCTTTTCTTTTTTTTATTATTTCCCCTTTTAACCTTCTTAGGTGTGTTTTCTCTTTTTTTTTAGGGAGAAAAGCAAATTTTCCCAACAAATCCTGTTTTTTTTTTAATTTACCCAAAAAAAGGTTTAAAAGGGCCCAAAGGCCAAAATTTTTTAAAACACTGGGGGCAAGTGACAAAAATGAAATGAAAAAGATAAATAAATAAAAAATTTCATTTTTTTAAGGGGTTTAAATTTTAAAGGGGGAAGCATGTTTTTTTAAAACTTAATTTTTTTCAAAAAGTTTTAAAAAAGGAAAATTTTGGTTTAAAAATAATGCATTTTAAACTGGATTCCCAATTAGTAGAAAAAAAAACCCCAGTAGGGGAAAACTACCTGGGGCTGAAAATTTTGAAAAAACCGGAAAGCTTACCTGGGAGAAAAAAGATCTTTTTAATTGATAGAGACAAAAACCCTTTCTCAAAACAAAAAAAATACAAAACCCTTAAGAGGGAAATTAAAATGAAAAAAAAAAAAAAAGAAGGTTTAACCCCTGAAAAAAGAAAATTTTTTTGGGTTGAAAAAAAAAATTTTTCCCTTACATAAAAAATTTGCCAAAAAACCGGCGGGCTAAGCAGGGAAAATTGCAATTGAAAAATTTTGTTTTTCAAGGGACCCAGCCTGACTGGAAAAGGGGGGACTCCTTACTACTCCCTTAAGCAACTCAAAATATGTTTTTTTTGTGGTTTTTTGGTTCAACAAAAAACTCTATCAAAAAGACTACTTTTCTACCCAAAAAATTTTTTCCATCAGCTTTTTTTTAAAAAAGGTTTGTTTGGTAAAATGTGTGCGAATCCACTGGCTTTGCCCGCTCTTTGCTTTCGATTTTCAAAAATTCGAACCCAGGGTTTTTTCACTTCATAAAGTTTAAAACCAATACATTGTACTCTTCTTCGATAAATTTTTTCGGGCAAAAAAATTTTTCCCTTAGGGGGAAAAAAAAATTTTAAAGACAGCCAAAAATTTCACTTTAGGGGCCCAACCCGCACAAATTCCCAGCTCCCATTTTTAATCTTTCCCAAAAGAAAATTTAAATTTTTAAACTGAAAAAAGTTGGCCAAAACCCCGGGGTGGGAGAAAAACAATTTTAATTTATGAAATTTTGGGGTTTTGGGGGAAAAGCTCTTTGCTCCATTTTTTTTTGAGGGGTACAAAATTAAACAGAGGTTGAAATACATATAGCCCTTGAAAAAACATTAAAATTTTTTTATTTTCTATTTAAAAAAAATTTTAAAGAAAAATGAATTGCATTTTGGGATGTAACTTGTTTTAAATCGGGGGCTTAATTGAAATATTACAAACAAATTGTGTAAAAAAACATTTTCTAAAATTTTTTTAGTGTATAAAATTTTTTATAAATAAAATACAATTTTAAGAGTTTTTCATGAAATAAAACTAACAAACAATTTTAAAGGAGCTTAGATTTGGTTTTGAGAATAGTTAAATTAAATTTGAATCAAATTTTCCCTTTTTTTAATTAAAAAAAGGGGGCTTCGTCTTCCCTAAAATCTTTTGTATATAAAATGACCCAAAACCTTCAGAAAAATCCCTTGCTCTCGGGCCCTTTTTCTTTTCTGGACGGGTTCGAAAATTTTGTTTTTCCCCAGGGGCTGGGGCGGGGGAACTTGATCGGGCCCAAGTATTGTTTTAAAACAGTTTCGGCCATCCCCCCGGCGGGCTTTCTTTTAAAGGGCCCCTAAGTCCTTTTGAGAGGAACGTCAGTCTTGAGCTGGGGGCTTTCGGGGCAATTCAATCTTTGGGACATGTAAAAGCCGTCCTGGGGTGGCTTTTATCAGGGTCACCAGCTGAAAACATGGGGAAAAACCTTTTAATATGAGGGGGTCAAAAAAAAAACAATCAATGCAAAAACATTCTTTCAAGTAACATTTGTTATGATTTAATTTTTTAATTTTTTGTAAAGGATATCAAACCAAAAAATTAAACTTGGGAACATAAAGCTAAAACAGAAAGGGTATTAACTTTAAAAATTTTTTTTTAAAAAAACCCGACTCCGGTGGTAAAGGGGGTAAAAAAGGGTAATTTTTTTAAACAAACCCTTTTCTAAAATAGGGGAAACCACAATATTTTGTGTTTGTTTATTTGGTTTGTTTTCTTCTTTTTTAAAGGGTGCAAACCTCTCGCCAATTTAGATTTTCAAAAATAAATTTTAAACCCCAATAACAAAATTTGAGTAAATTTTTAAAGTTTATATTTTTTTTGCATTATTTTGTTTATTTAAAAGCCATTTTTAAAGTTTTTTTTACCAAATTGGGGTTTTTTCCCTTCCCCTTAAATTTATTCAGGGATAAAATATTACCTTTAAAGTAACCTAGGGGAAGTTGTTATTTAAAGGGGGGTTGGTTTTAGAAATTTTGTTGAAAAGTGGGAAAAGTTTGAAATTTTTTTTGGGGGAAAAAATCGATTAAACATTTTATTAGGGATGTGCAAGCCCCTGAAAATATTTCGAAAATTCAAGAAAAAAAATTTTTAAAACTCATCTAAAAAGTTAAAAAAATGAATCTCAAAAAAAAGTGAAAAAAATAAAAAGAAAAGAACAAATAAAGGCCATAAAAAATTTAAAAAACCCCCAAAAATGAGAAATTTATTTTTTTCCAATAAAAAACCAAAAAAACAGCCTTTTTTTAAAGGGAAATTTTTTTGGTTTTTAAAATTGTTTTTCAAAAATCAAACTTTTAAACAATTTAAAAACTTTTTAACTACAGAATTAAATTTAAAGAATGGGTTCCCATTGTAACTTTTCAAAATCACTATTTTATTATTTGGGAAATTTAAAAAAAATGTGAAGATTATATCTAAATTTTGAATTAACTATAAATAAAAAAGACCACATTAAAATTCCCCCAAAAAGGAACTCTAAAAAACTATAAAATTTACTTTATTTAAACATAATTTTAAAAATTTTCTCATCTGGGTTCTAAAATGTCTGGGATACTCTTTTATATTCTTCATCTAAAAATTAAAAAATTTTTGGGTTTTCCCCCGCACATCGCCTTAATTTTCATTTTTAAATCCAATTTAAATTTTTCCCAAATTTTAAAGTAAAATGCCTTCCATGTTCCTTTATTATTCTTCCTCCTATTTTTGCCCCACTTT
>JBCFYV010005642.1:0-14797 GCA_039000515.1 Timema cristinae | reverse complement strand
AAGTTCAAAAAGTCCCGTACGCTGCCAACATTTTACTAGGCTTGCCCTCAAATATGTACATCTAACATGATTATCGTTGATCCTCAGCCCGTGGGTTACATTGTGGAACCACTTTTACGTATCTTTGTATCAACAACACTAATTATCTCTACGGCATACATAAAACAGTTAGATATGATCCGTTGCACTACGTGCTGTACTTAGAAGAGAAATTGAAAGTCTGGAAATCAATATAAGAATAGAAACTGGTGTACCTGTTCGATTTAGTTTGGAAAAGTGTGTGTGAATACTTATTTTTGAAGCTGCTCAACATGAACTGTCCCTATCAAAGATACTCAGAATCAAGTTGGTCCATTCCAGAGACAGGTTTATTCTTATGGTCGTCCCTGAACTCCTCACTATAAGGTTCACATCGCTGAAGCCAACCTTTTAGTGCGACGTGTTAAGTAGCACCTTCTATACTGTTGGCACATGCCAAGGCATTAAACGTCAGTCCCGCAAAGTATCTCATCTCATCTTGAAAGCGGACAATGGCTCCAGTACAAACCTATCTTTTCTCTTACCGATGATACGCCCATCGAATTCACCGTTACCGGTTAAGGCGAGCTCTATATCGATCTTTCACAAACTCTGCTCTATTTCAGGGTGGCCATCATGAAACCTGATGGTGGTACTTTCACTGAGGTGGATCAAATCGCCTACATCAACAACTGGTTGTATTCGCTAATCACACAGGTGGATGTGGTCTTAAACCAAAAACCAGTCTCACCACCCAGCAACACGTATGCTTATAGATCGTACATTGAGACCCTGCTCAATTACAACAGTGACGCCAAAAGAACTCATTTTACTTGAGGTTTGTGGTTTGCTGACAACCCCGGAAACTTTGAGGAGGCTAACGCAGGCAACAAGGGATTTGGGGCCGTCGCAGTCTCACCGACAAAAGTAAGACGGAGGATCTTTCGGGGTATCTACACGGTGACGTGTTTAACCAAGAGAAAAACCTTTTAAACTGCACCTGAACTCAGAGTTACATTAGTCCGTTCCAGAGACGGGTTTAGTCTTATGGCAGTCCCTGAACTCCCTCACTTAAAGGTTCACATCGCTGAAGCCGGCATTCTAGTGTGACGTGTCAAATAAGCACTTTTTATACTGTTGGAACATGCTAAGGCATTAAACGTCAGTCCCGTAAAGTATCCCATAAACACGCGTGGAAGTAAAAATACTTACTATTCCTACGGGTGTGCAAGGGAAATCACTAGACAACGTATTTGCCGGACAGTTACCCAAACGATACATCATGGCATTTGTATCAAACGCGGCGTTCAATGGAGACGCCACCAAGAATCCATTCAACTTCCAAACCTACGGTATGAACCATTTATCGCTGTACGTGGACGGGGATCATATGCATTCGAAAACACTACAGACCGATTTTTCAAACGGCAACTATGTCTTGTCCTACCGCACATGTTTTCTGTAAGGGGTATCCATTTCATGAACGAAGGTAGCGACATCACATGGGAAGCCTTCCCTAATGGATATTATCTCATAGCTTTCGATCTCACAGCTAATTTGTCCGCCCACATGACATCGCATTGGAACTTGACGAGACATGTCTCTCTGAACATCGAGGTGAGCTTCACCAGAACTCTCACCGAAACCTCACTGTATCGTGTTCGGGGAGTTTGCCAACATCATCACCATCGACAAGGGCAAAAACGTCGTGACCGATTATGAGAGTTAATATAAACAACTTTCCGCCCATTACACTCGTAATTTAAATCATAGACGTCATTGTGGATTTCCAGAGCTTCATCGATGACACCAAAGAGTTTATCGTCAAGGAACTGAGTGTTTTATCTGTATGCGGTACATTACTTCAACATAGGATGTTAAAAACCCCATACGCTATCAGGATCTCTCAGCTGCCGCTAAAAAGCAGGCTGACTATATCGTCAACAAACTGCACGTTATTCCCTGGGATAGTGGTAATGTTGATTACAGCCTGCTTGAATCCCTCATCTCCCGTGCCACAACGCGTGAAACCGTCTACGTCAAGGGGGCAGAAAAGAAATGTTTCTAGTCAACTACATCCCTACAACCCATCATAGATTGTACGACAGTAAGTTGTTCGTCAATTTACACTTTTACACAATTTCTCTTTAGCATTTTCTACTAATTCAATAATTTACACTGAATCCAATACAAAGAAATATTAATGAACAGATATGCACTTCTAACAACAGCGTAATATACACAACCACTGAATGAACTGAAACTGTTGTGCGCTAGAGTAAAATCTTTGTTGCCGGACTGACCATCTGAACCTATCAGACCACTGGACACATGGGTTTTTCCTACCTATCACGAGTATCCACGTGGAGTAACCTAAGGAGTGAAGGAGGAGGTGCAAGTATTTAGAAGAAGAAAAGAGGGTGGGAGGAAGAGAGATAGAAAAAAGGCACTTTTAGACTCCTAGTTGTAAAATAGGCACTAAACACCGAAATAGGTATTTATAAGCACTATCAAAGTCATCACACTATCTTCGCAAACTTCGAAAATAAACTTATACCTCAAAAGCCTACTTTTAAATCATAGGAATAAAAAAAAGACATTTAGGGCAAAATTCGCCCCTAATTATAAATAAAATATAAGCACCTCGTTTTACTATCTGTTCAGGATGTAGTAATTACGCTGGTGAATTAGGATTGTTTAATTTGCATTTGCGATACTTATAAAGGTATATCACCACTACAAACATGTTATACAATTTTATCTAACATAATTCAAATGAGATTGACATCATATGCAGAGGAAATAATTTGTGATCAGTGTGGATATCAACTAAATAAATCAATAAAGGATCAGATTCTTACTATTCGGCAAATATTAGAAAAAAGTGGGAACACAACATTACGATTCATCAACTATACATAGGTTTTAAAAAGATATATGATCCAGTTAAAAGAAATAAAGGACATGACATTTTAGTTAAGCTCGGGATACCCATAAAACTTGTCATGCTAGGTGACGTATGTTTTATTGATACGCGTGGCAGGATACGGGTTGGATGTTATTTATCAAATACTTTCGAATATATATCATGGGTTGAAACAAGGTGATGCACTTTCTCCATTATTTTCTAATTTAGCCTTATTGCCGGCTTTCCAGGAATGTAAAACTCAGAGTATACAAAACAATAATTTTACCGGTTGCTTTCAATGGGTGTGTAACGTGGTATCTTACCTTACATGTCGAAAACAAATCTAAGGTGTTCTAAACCAAGGTGGTTAGGAAGATTTTGGTCCAAAAGTATATTAGGCTAATGAGGAGTTGAGCTTACATAATGAAGAGTTACATGCCCTGTAATTTTCACAATACATTGTTAAGATAATCAAGAATAAGGTGAACTGTTTATAACTATCTCAAGATAAAGATAAGCTGTAATGAGGGTAACTATAGAACTGGCTCACGATAGAGATAGGTGGCGTCTTTTGTAATGGCGGCAAAGAATTTTCGAGATCCTAATGCCATAGAGTAAGTAAGTACTCCTCCCCATCTTCATTTCCCAAATTATCAATTTGAAATTTTAAAACTTATTTGGTTTTCTTAAATGGTCTATCTAAGTGCCTATCAAATGTTAACTTAACCACATCAAAAATAGCGTTAACATTAGTTATTGAGATGTTATAATGATCAGATGTCATTCGGGTATCTGGGAAGGTCCATTAACATACATGCAGAGTTTCAATTTTCTACCTGCTCAAAAATAGCTTTTTTTATTAGCTTAGGAAATTTTCCGGGGATCTTCACTCCCCATTTTCCCCTTCTTCATTTTAAAATGTAAGAATTAAGTACTTTATAAAGTTTCATGATGGCCCTAATAACCGCCTGACAAATTAAATAGTCTAACACTGTGAGAAGTATAGTTTATTCTGATTGTTTTGGAAATTTTAGCCCCATCATCTGCCTCTCTACCCCATTTCTCTAATTCCCACTTATAATCTCAAATGTTAAAATTTATTTGGTTATCTGGAGTTGTACGTCTAACCGGCCTTCCCAATTTAAATCTTCTATCGTATCTAAAAGTTTTGTACGCCCCTATCACCCCTTATTTCCTGATGTCACATTTTAACTTTTTTTAAATTCACAGACTTTCATAATAATTTGTCCTTCCGAATATCAGTTTTCTTCCACATATAGAAGTAGTTAAGTATCTTGGAAATGTTGAGCCCCATCTCCTCTCCCCCTCCCATCCCTCATTCTCCATTTAAACTCCTAGCTATAAATTTCAGATTTTAAGATTTATTTGGCTATTTTGGGGTTACTTATACCTGCTTGCCAAATTAAAAGAAATCTATCACACCTATAAATTATACCCCCTTTCCTCATTCCTCAGTCCTTGAGAATTTAAATTTTCAGACTCTTATTAATATTTGGCAAGGTCCTTTTATTTACCATTCTTCCGCGTTTCAGGTTTATACTACAATGGAAATTAGTTGTGTCTATTTTTTTTTTTTTTTTGTAATGTAAACCTCTAACCTCATTTTTCTAGCTACAATTAAGAAATTTCAAATTTTAGAACATATTTGGCTATTGGTTATCTAGGGTTGTCCATTCTACCTGAATGACGTGTTTAAATTTTCTACCACACTTAGAAGTGTTTTTTTCTGTTTATAGCCCCCTCCCCTATTTTCCGGGATCCAACGTAAACGTTAAAGACGTTCAATAATTTTATGGAGTAGTTCCTTTAGCTGCCTGACACGTTCCAGTTTTCTACTACTGAGATAAATAGTAGTTTAGTTTAAAATTCAAAGCTCAATTTCTGCTGGTTCTAAAGATACATCAGCGAATTAAAAAAACTTTCAACCTCTCTTTTCGCCTCTAATAGGTTGAATTTCGAAAAATATCGTAATATCTATTGCCTAGGCCTTAAAATTAATACTTCCACAAAATTTGAAGTTTCCAGGTCCAGAGGTTGCGGAAATAGGGCAATGAGCATTTTATTTACATAGATACATTTGTGTGCGAGCTGAAAGATAAGAATACATAGAAATGTGATACATATATTTTAAATTCGCGGCCACATAAAATGTCAAGAGCTATCATTATCTTGAGGGCGAAATGTTTACTATTACACTACTTTCTCCAAATAGACAGAAAAAAAGAACATTTATTTTACTGATGTGAGAAGGCAAACAGTCTTCCAAACAAACGGTCTTCAAAACTCCCAGATGGCCACCAAATGCAGAATCATGGAAATATCTCAGCAACATTGGTCGTATCGCCCCCGGCACAACCCCTTTCCTGCACTTCCCTTTTGAATTAGTCACAACTAATAACCCTTTAAAATAGAATATGACCCTACTTTTCCCCTCTAGAGATCTTGTCTTTGATTTCCACACACCAAGGATCGTTATTTTGGTGATCCCCAATCGCCATAAAGGATTCAGGAATGGACCTAATAACGCAGGAAGCAGGAGCTACCTCGAGAGAACCAATGGGACAACACTCTTCCGCCATGCGAGATAAGGCATCGGCCACAACGTTATGTTTCCCGGAAATATGGTGGGTGGATAACTTGAATCTAGATAATCTCCACACCCATCTCCCCACTTTCCCTAACTGCTTGGGATGGTTCCACATCCAGGCCAGTGCCTGGTTATCCGTAGCTCAACAGTTGCTCGAGATAGTCAGCGAAACGTTCAATGCCCGTGACGCAGGCGAGACATTCCTTCTCGTAGGCGCTGTATCGCCTCTCGGCATCGGTGAGAGTCCGACTAGCAAAAGCTACAGGTTTGACTCCCTCCGATGACCTCTGAGACAACACAGCCCCCAGAGCCACAGAAGATGCGTCTACATGAAGGAGGAACGGGAGAGAAAAGTCGGGCATCCTTAATACCTCGGGGGTGATAAGCTTTTCTTTCGACCGGTTAAAAGCCCGTGCTGCTCCTCGCCCCAACAAAAGGTGACACCTTTCCTCTTTAATGCATTGAGCGGAGCTGTAATCTCCGAGAAGGCTGGAAAAAATCTGGTGCAATAAGCGCACATGCCCACAAAACGCATCACTCCCTTAAGATTTGAGGGGGGAGGATAATTAATGATGGGGCTGATCCGCTCGGGGTCAATAAGGAGATTCCCCTCAGAAATAACGTACCCCAGGTACTTGATGGAGGGTTTAGCCCAAGCTACCTTATCGGGATTCACGTCAGGCCTACTCGCCGCAACCGAGTCAATACTTCCTCTAAATGCAATAATGAATTACTAATGGAATTACTGTATACACATATATCATCCAAATGAATTACTAATGAATTTCTGTATACACATATATCATCCAAATAGTTAAATAATAATTATACTTTATGTCAGACAAAATATGGTCCAATACGCGACTTAAGGCTTGTCCGCCTATACTACAGCCAAGGGGAACACAGTTAAATTCGTATTGCCTCCATGGAGTGACAAATGCGGTATACTTCTTTGAAGACTCTACCAAAGCGCATTGCAAAAAACTCGCGTTGAGATCAATCAGGCTAAATACTCTAGCTCTACCGAGATGCTGAAACGCTGACTCAATGCTCGGCATTGGGTACGGATCGAACTGAATTTTCTTAGTGACCTTCCTATAATCGACAATTAACCTGTAGCCCTCCCCTTTTTTGGGTATGATAAATGCAGGACTAGCATAAGGCGAGTTAGAGGGGCGGATGACCCCTTTTGATTCCAAATAATCGATTAACTCTCGGAAGATCTTCATCTTGGGAGGAGCACATGAGTAAGGACCAGATCTTACGGGAATTTTTATCACTCATTACGATTTCGTATGGTAGAACATTACACCTACCTAACCTGATAGTAATGACGTCAGAAAATTTAGAAATCAGTCCCCTAATGGCTTCCTCACCATTTTCAAACAAACATAAGCTAGGAACAATACGATTACTACAAAATGGGTCTTTAACCCTGGGTGAAAATTCAAAACTTAACTCTTTTCTTGCCAGGTTAATGACGGCTCCGGTTCCCCACATGAAGTCATTTCCTAAAATGATGTCGTGGGTAACGACGGAACACAAAACAATCTCTCTTCCAAGAAAATCCCATAATTTTTATGGACAAAACTACTCTCTCATTAACCCTTAAGATACTGCCATTACCTAAGACAAAGGACTTGACGTCTATTTTTTCCCCTGTATCTTCCCTAATCTTTCAAAACATTCAAAAAGTTATTACTAATAAACGAACCACAAGAACCAGTATCAATTAAAGCAGCACCAAACACAGATCTATAGAAAATCTAACAAGGGGGAAAGGGGAATAGAAGATTTTTGAACGGCACGCGTGGCGGTCCCCTTAACAACACCACGCGTCACACGTTTCCCCCGGTGCAATCCCTCTGAAGATGCCCTAATTGATGGCAACGGTAACATCGGACACGCGCTAAGTCTGATGGTCTCCTTGACTAGTCACGTCTACTTCCCATAGCAGGACTAGAACCTGCATTAACAATAGGTCTAATTATTGTCGAGAACGGGGGGAATCTTTCCTGTTTGACGTTACGGGACATCAGTGCAGGGAATTCATTCAAATACTCCCTCTCGGCCAGAAGAGAACCCTCTATACTTGAAGCTAACGAGTAAAGCTCGGAAAGGTAGTAGGCTTATTCGAAAATACAAAATGTCTCCTCGTTAAAGGGGACACGTTCTCAAGGATGATTTCCACTACGTCTTACTCAGGTACATTCAGATCTAACACCTCAATAGCCTCAAGACAGTCAAAATAAACAATCTAAAGGGTTCATGAGGAAGTCGAAAACGCCTAACATTTTGTTTATAAAAAGTATCCCTTTCTCTCTTAGATATTAGAGACTTAATATTCGACTCTTCACCCTAGCCCATGGAAGGCCTAGCTGAATGCACTCAGTAATTAAATGCGCCAAAAACCCTGACGTCTTGCCAATACATAAGGTAAGCATCTCCAAATCTCCCACGAGTCTTAGTTTCCAAACTCTGTTAACCTCTAACAAAAAGTTAAATAAATTAGGGGAAGATAGCCCATCGCAAACCGGCCAAAGTTTTACACGCTCACCAGCAGCCTTACTTTGCGTTTTGGAGAGAGAATTTGATAACAGTATACTAGCGGTAGGAACAACAGGAGGAATCGGGAGTCCACTACCTCCCTCTATCGTTAGTGACTCTATTTTGCCCTTTTCCTTATCCTCAAAAGAAGGCTGGCTAACGTCATTACTAGGTTCCATATTAAGAGGGTCGCTGGACTTACAAAAACTATCGGACAGCAATGACCGCAACGTGGTCATCGGAGCATCAGGGGGAAGTGGAATGTCTCTTCTCTTGAGCTCCTGGCGAAGATCGGAGCTATTGAGTCGGTATACGTCGGATCTTGTGCTGATCACGCTTCCAGAGGTGGTAGCGTCCACGGCAGGAGTTTAATTCATGAAACAAAAATTTACAGATAATCATTAATCAGAACCACAAGGTGCACTCACTCTTAGCAGAGTAGCGCAGATTTTGAAGCATCCTAAAGGGGCGGAGGCTCAAACAATACAAAAAAAATACAAAAGGGGGGGGGGGGGGGGGACAACAGGAGCGAGTGCTATGGAGTTCAAGCTTTGGATGTTATACCCAAAACATTCAAATACTGAAGCTCGCAACTCTCACACCTGTTGCTGAGCTATTAAAAGGGGTCGTCTACCTTGGAAAAAGTAAGAGACTGCAACCTGCCTACCATTCACAATAAACAATAGAAAAATATTAGACGTAATACCTTGGGTATGGTGGGATGTATATAATAAAAATTAGTATAAGTCATGGTCAGTCGATATTTATTAGCTATCGCTCAATTAGATGATAACAGTTCCATTCAATGTTTACATTGTTGTTGTTGTGATGTATAAAAGAAATTGATGAAATTCATAAACAACAATGAATTGAAGTCAAAGCTACAGAGTCTGAGGTTAAATATTCATCAGATTACTTAAATGTTAAATTAAGATGTCGCCCATTAGAAATGGCCATAGTAAATACGACAGGATAATTTAAATTCAAATATTAAATATTCGCCCATTAAAATGGGACATAGCAAATGACAACAAGATAAACTAATTTCAAATATAAAATATTCGATCCATTAGAAATGGCATATAGCGAATGACAACAAGATAATTTAAAATTCAAATATTAAATATTCGCCCATTAAAATGGGACATAGCAAATGACAACAAGATAAACTAATTTCAAATATAAAATATTCGTCCATTAGAAATGGGGCATAGCAAATGACAACAAGATAATTTAAATTCAAATATATAAACAGTTCCCGTGAACATTAATTAAATATGACAGTAAATAGACATGATATCACTAAAACATACATAATCGGTACAATCGACTATTTATGACTCTACTGGCGATAAGATGCCCTGACCTTGCAAGAAGTGATCTCTAAAAAAAAGGTAAAGTATATTCCTAACTGTCAGATTTATTTTAAAGTTTTTTGAATACTAAGCCAAAAAGAATTTTGAAAAGATTTACATTTAAAAAAAAGAAGTTTAATTTGCCGAAAGTGAATTTAGTTCTTACATTTCACGTTTCTGAAAGCCGGAGCTTATCGTATCCCTGATATGACTCAGGCCCAATTGTAAAGTTCGTAGCCACAGGCACCTGAATATATACCCTCAAGTACAGAGAGGGGAAGATGGAAAAAAAAGGGGGGAATAACATTCGAGAATACAAAGGAACACAAGAAAGCGCATGTTGATTTGCTTCGGGAGAGCCCGTGGGCGTTCGGGAATATTCTCGGAGGGGATCTCTTTACTGCGTAAGTCCACTCAACCCAAGGCGTTGGCTTGAACTTGCCATCCAGTCTTCACAAACAGTATACAATTTTCCCGGTTGAGTGAAGGTGCGTTAGGTGGTTTTGTGTCGTTCTTCCACGCAGCCCCAGTCAACAAGAAAACGGGGTAAGTTTGACTATTTATGTTTGTTTCGTGTCTATCATAAAACATCCGATGCTACAAATGAAACTCTTGTAATTGTGTAATTTATTTAGTGATCTGTTTTACTACAATTAAAATTTATGTGACATTAAAAATAAACATAACATACATAATGGCGATTGGTTTAGAAAATGTTGTTTGGAATGCAGGTCATATATAATATTATTGTAGTGTTATTTTATTTTGAATACCGTACATCTAATAGTAGATGAACTATACATATACTAGAAGCAAATAAACTTTAGATTAGACTATAGGATGATTAGGATCATCAACGCATAGTAATTATTAAGGTTTATTTATATATTTCTATTTTGTTACTTATTTCAATTTATTATTTGCGATTTTTGGGGATGGGATCACCGAAAAAAAGAATACATGATTTTTTCCGTAGCTTACTTTTAAAAAGAATTCGAAATGTGATTTGTTAGCAAGCAAGCTTTTCGATATTGTTTTTAACAACAAATATTTTGTATTGGAAACGTATGTGAATGAAACATTTAAAACCATTAAAGTCATTTTTACGTAGCAATCTGATATGGTTTTTGAAAAATGAGCTCTACGAGATCAAGTATTTTAAATAGAAATAATACGTAAAACATGCCAGTCAAAAGGTCAATTTTCAATTATCTGGTAGAAAATAAAAATAAAAGAATAATAAGGGCTGCGAAGCGAGTATTTACTAGAGTTTCTAGAAGAGGCAATACTAACTCCGTAGCATAAGTAACTGTTGCCACCCAATGCGAGTATAGAGTAACTTCGTATACTGATATCTCAACCACCAATACTTTTGAGTTCGAGTCACTGGGAGTAGCGGTGATCAAATGGTATCGGTGAGATAACACAGTCGGTGATTTATCGCCCATCTCTAGCGCGCTTAGACAGTTGTGTGGAGAAATGGTATAAATGACGCAACATGGTCATCGGATGTGATTTTGTTGTTGGCAGAAAATTATTCTAAACATCATTGTTTATATAATACCAAATTGCCACAATATGACAATATATTTAATATATATATATAAATAATTAAAAACATGTCATCTAAAAATGACAAGCTGTGTTCCAGACCCAATTTTAATCTAAATAAAATTAATACATGCCAACCTTGGGTGCTTTTTAAAAAATATAAAGTGTGCGTAGGCCTAAATAAGAACATTTGTGTATCAAGGCTACTGTATTGGACCCATGGGCTTAGGGGTCTCTGACCACATCGTAAATAAATGAATACAAATTTAGGGATATACTAATTGTTTATGTCATCCCGATTGTGTCTTACTTAACTTCCAAATGTTATCATTTTTAGCATCCCGCGACTATTATTTCGTCTTTCCAATCAGTTCCATGTTCATATTCTATTCCTACGTTCCCTCTCATTATTTTCAATATCATTATTAGTAATTAATGCAGCTGCTGCACTCAAAATTAATCTCTGACGTTCCATAAATATTTGCACTAGAACCTAGTACCAAACTAGCAGCTTGTGAATAATCTAGTCCCGTTTCTATTGTACTAGCTAGTATACAATATACAGATATATAGGCACTAGTTAGCACACTTGATTTCTAGTACAACCAATTGTCGTGTGAGAGTAGCTTTATACATATTTTTATGGACCCATAGATTAAGAAATGCATGGACCACTTTGCTCTTGAACTAGCACGATGTTTGTACTATGACGATGAACTTGAAAATGATCTGTTGTGCCAAGGCAGGAAAGATACGTTTTAAGGATATCCAGTAGGCAGGGGAATTCTACAAAATGTCGCAAGTACAGAGGAAAACGTACTGTGCTTTTGGGTCTGGCGTTTTCCGAAGAATTTTCGAAAGCTCTTATGACGATGCAGATTTTGTAAAAGGATCTGAGGGAGTAAGTAATGAATTAAATTTTATTAAATATATAAATTAGGAATCGTATGAAGGTCCTTTTTTTTTAAAACCGTTTGTGTTTATGTTGGATGTTCATGTGGGCCCTTATGGATTTCATCTGTTACTTATCATACACAATTAGTTATAAAATTGATCAAATAAACATATTTATTTATTTTAAACTTATGTTTGCTTTTTACTAATACTAATACGCTCATTGAAGTCTGATCATGAAATGTAGTTCAAGGTGAATAGCCTTATAAACTTTGGAGTATCGGGCGCACTATGCATGGAATGAGGGCATTGAAAGGGGCCACATTAAAGTAAGGTCCTGGATCGCTTATAAATTATCACTGTTTAGGTTAAAGATTAAGGTTCTGTGTGTAAATAGCAATGTTGAGATTGATATGGTCAAACTCAAGTTAAAGCTTGATTTGTGAAATTAACATAGCTAACTTAAACCAATAAAATAATATAGTATTGATCAATAAAATTAATTATTCTCAAAATATAAACTAATATTTTAGTCATAAACAAGCCAAGGCGGAGAAAGATTATGGTTCCTTTTGAGAAAATATTTTTTACAGAAAAAATCTTACCATCCCACTGTTATTTATCCCGATAAAACAAGAGTCAACCCATCTAAATATTTTGATTAGTTAATTAAATAAGTAATCAAAATATCTCTTATCAGTACACACACATGAAAATTTTGCATGGAAATAACTGGCTAAATGTATTTAATGGCCGTCTACAACCAAACGCACACCGCTTATCTGACTCACAACTACGCAATAACGTAATTTGTCTGTCTACAATAGCATACGCAAACACAACCGTATGTCGGAACTGTCGGACCAGCTTGTCGGGAGGAGATGAACATTGTCTATCCCCTTTCGTTGGCTTGCGTTCAGCCAATTAAAAAACTAAAATGGATGGACTAATAAAATAAAATAAGATGAAGTTATTTGGTCTACACAACAACGCTTGGAAATGTATAGAAATGAATACAGGATTTTCAATTAAAATCATGTGTATTTAACCATTTAAATATTTTTAAATATTTCTTTCTTTTTGAAATCATTAGTATGAATTTTACTTTTATAGTTATCATTGATGTTTGTTCCTATTGGATGAAATTACGTTTTATGACTTTTCATTGTAGACAGTCTATTTTATATTCAATAAAAAATGTAATTAACGAGTGCATTTTCGATTGCGTAGTTGCGAGTCCGACAAGCGGGTATGTTGGTTGTAGACGGGCTTAAATCCATCCAAAATTGTATTTTAATCAAATTTTAATAGACTTTGAAGGATAGGTTAAACTTGTTTGATTATTTTCTTATTATAAACACAACATGATTATTTGTTATCCAATTATTATGATTGTCTTAACTGTAATAGGTGTTTAAGTAAGTGTATTAGGGTGTTTTTAAGTTGGCAACTCTGTAGCTTTAGCAAATCCTTTTTTTTTTTGGTAGAGTTTTTGTAAAGCTATATGTGAGAGTTTGATTAATGTTTATTTTGCTAAAAGATCTACAATTGTGTTTGATAAAGGGGTAATATAAATATATTTTATGTGTTTTATTTAAAAAAATTAAAACAAGGTTAACCTAGCCTTCAAGGTCTATTAAAATTCAAATAGAATAATATAATAATAATAATATTTAGCACCGCGTCTTACTACCCGTTCGGGTTTATACGCTTCAAGTACTAATTACGCTAATGGATTAGGAATTGGGAAGGTTTAATTAGAGGAAGTGAACCCGCATTTGCGTGGAGGGAGAGTGGAAAACCATTTAGGAACCCCCCCCCCCCCCCCCCAGTTCACCCGACCGAGATTCGAACCTCGATCTCCACGTCCTCAGCAGTCGAGCTAAACACGACTAGCGCGTTAGCCAACTAGCCACTGAGGCGGGTTCAATAAAAACACACGTTAGCATCATAAAACACAAAACATGTAGGCCTATTCAAGTCTGAGACTGAACAACAAATTTTAATATAAGAAAGTATTTGACGTATCACTCGTATATGTATTGAAATACCACAATGCCTAGAACAATATCGGACATTCCATGCCTTTTAAACAAGAGTTGGTTGCACACACCATTTTTTATTTTCATTTTTTGCACAGTTGTTTATACATGTTTAGAGAGTTCAAAACAATTTTTTTTTAATTCTCACCGTTTGAGGGTGAGGTCCCTAGATGGTGCTCAGAACACCTTGATTTTTGCACAGTAAGCATTTTGCGCAAAGTGCTATAACTTTTTTACAAATTGAGAAAATTCGAAAACCCCTGTACTCAGAATAAAAATTTTGATTGTTTTGTGTTTTTAAATTTAATTTTCTGCTGTAAATTATTTTTGAAATAATAGTTGATGAAAATGAGAAATTTTTGTTTTTTTTGTTTTTTGAGTAAGAATATACCAAAATTTGATCACTTTGTTTTGCACCCAAAAAGAAAAAACGTTAAGCTTAAACTTAAGCCCAAATTCTTGTTTTCCCGTTCATTTTGATGTGCAATTTAAACCACCTTAGGTTTAATTGAATACTGTAGACTTTTTGGTGTTAATTTTAAGACAAATTAAATAAAGCGATAGTTAAAAAAAACTAATGTAAAAGTTTTAAAATAGTGCTAGAATATGGGAGAGGGGTTTGGTAAAATTGGGGGGAGGGGAGGGGCGGTTATATTAGGATTTTTGTAAATGTAGACAGCCTAAAAAATACAAAGAAAAATATAATATCAAAAAAATATATTGTTACTTACATGACTTTTATAAAATTTGAGCACAGTTACTGAATAAAAAATTGATTAGCCTGGACTTTCATTTAATTTTGGATTTCACATAATTTTGAAAAATGAAGACTCTTGAAAGGACATGTCTGGCTGGTAAAATTTTTTTTTTCTTT
>JBCFYV010005641.1:0-13590 GCA_039000515.1 Timema cristinae | reverse complement strand
TGGGTAGAAGGGATAGCAAGTTTTTTACGTTTTTATAGAATTAAAAGTTTTTGGCCCAAAATAATAAAATATTTTCTGTAGCAACATAGATTTTAAGTTTTCTGCAATGCTAATATCGACGATTTTAAATATCTGTCAAGAGTGTCCTGGAATTTGTCAAAATTTTTGAAAAAAAAGAGAAAAAGTTTTGAAAAAATTCCAGGACATCTTGACAGATATTCAAGATCTGTTGATTTAGCATGTGAAAAAAAAAAACTCTATGTTGCTACTGGAGAAATTTTTGATTTATTTTGGCCAAAACTTTCAATTTCTAAAAAAACTGTAAAATTACTGCGCACCCTTCTGCTCACCTTAAGATATACGAATCTGGCTACTCTTAGTTCCAGTGGTCAGACTTTGATCCCAAATGGCGTTAGTGTCGTTGGGAAGTAGCGCGCGCGCAATTTAAAATTTTAAAGAAAGTTTGGGCCCTCTAGTTTACTTTTTTACTGTTAGACAGTAATTATTCTATCCCGAATGTGTTTAACTAGTGAATAAAAAGAATAGCTCAAAACAAATGATACCATACACATTACAATTAAATTTCATTAGCTCATCGATTTAAGATAATTTAAATTTGATATACTGTATTATAAAATCACATATTAATTATTTGTTTGGTAGGAATTAGATCATATAAACATAGTTATAAATTATTTAAAACATTTTATATATGTTGAAGGGACAAAGTCACCAATCAGTTTACCATATAGCTCATACATCTAAAGGGGATTTTGATTTAATCCATCCTGATAAGTAGCATTTAAGGCAACTTGTCAGATACGAGAATTAGTTTTTCCCTTCAAAAAAAGGGTTTAAGATTGGACTGCAAGAATGAAATACGCAAACGTGAAGAGTGAATAAGTGTGATTTTTGAAGTGGATTTAAAAAAATATTAATGTACACTCGAAAGTGTGAGTGGTGTTAATTGCTATCATAGAGGTTATATTCTTGCGGGAAGGCTCAATAGCGAGGCAAATCAATAACACTCGCCTTTCACTCTCTTACTCGTTTCGTTCTTGTTTACGTCTAAAAAGTTTTAATGTCTTTTTAAATTATTTAAAAATGAGATTTAAACATAGTAATTTGATACTTCCGTCTTTATAATGGTCCCAGGTTTTTTTCCCTACTTCAAGTAGATTTTTTCAAAATTTATATTTGACTTAAGCGCCAAGACAATTATTGATTATATATATCATCCCAAAAAATGATTTAATTACGTTACTGTTGTAATATTACTTGCAGAAACATATTTATCGTAACTACCAAGCTGTAGTTTTTCATATTAAGAGAATCTGTATGTCAGGGTGGGAGCAGTTTCAGTCCTCTATGAATAATTTAATAGTTTTATGGCAAGTGCCATTAAAAAAATTAAACAAATAGTTTAAATTATTTAAAATGTCAAATAATTTCAAAGCAAATAATATAATTTTTGTTTATATCGATTATCTATACCTTAGTGAATGTTTTGATACAAGGGGGAAAACTATCAATTTGTTAATAAATAACAAAAATTTAAATGAAATATTTATAAGTATGGTTTTTAAACATCGTCCCCCAAATTACTTTACCTTTCTAACCTTTCTGTGCAAATAAATGTCCTTCGCTTGGATTTTGATTCTAGTGGATGTCTGAATTATTCCAAAATAAAATTATATTAACTAGGCCTAGATGTGATTATAGCATCATTTGATTTGCGTTTACTTGCAAGTATATAATTATAATGAAATTGTAATTTGATTTGCTGTTTTAAGAAAAATACAGTGTTTTATTTGTATCTGTTCTAGAGCACCATCCCACAATTAAAAACTAAGCTATTTTACTTTGGTAATAAATAATGCTAGTAGTATATGGGGGTGGTATGATCGTTTTCCTGCAACGGAGAGAGTATTGTAATTTTGGAGTGATGTATTGTCGTCACTCATGTGTATGGGGACGTCATGGGAATGCATTTCATTCTAGAGTCACATTATATATCAGACTTGAATATATTAAGTGATGACGTCATAAGATAATTAACATTGATGCAGGAGTGTTTACAGTGAGTCATAAGATAATTGTGTTTTAAAGTGCTAGGTACATTATGACAGTAGGACGTTAATTATTAATTCTACACTAAAAGTTATATTGCTACTTACTTGAATATTAATTTAATATGAGAGGGAAATATTACTAGAAATGAAAAAATAAGTACAAGTTTTTTTTACATTTAATTATAATAAAAAAATTGTATAGTATTTCACAACTTTATTATTGTTATCCATAAACATACAAAGGACCGTCCAAACGTGATAGGATCAGATGGTCGACAAACGATTTGGAGGCGAGGGTATTGTCTACAAATATTACTAGAAATGAAAATATAAAAATACAAGATTTTTTTTACATTATTATATTAAAAACATATACAGATTTCAACATATAATATAATTGTTTATATTGGACAAATTATGAATGTTATTTGTTACATAGTATAAATTATAAATAGTGGTTTTAGTAGTAACTTTTATTTCAAGTTTTAACCAGTATTACCAAAGATTATATAAATAGTGTTTAATGTTACATTTATTTCAATTTTTAAACAAGTATTACCAAATATTAATTTACAATAATGTTTAGTAGTGCCTTATTATTTCAACTTTTTTAACCAGTTATACAAAGATTTTAAAAATATTAACCGGATTGTACAATCCTAAGCTTGATAGAACTGGTCAACCCCATTTCATTATTAATTCAATTACAGACTTTGATTTATTAACAATGTAATATGATCTTTTGCAACAAATGTTGGAAAACTTCTTAGGCAGGAAGAAAGCCTACGATGTTATCTTGTAGATAGGCTTTTACATAAAATAACTATCGTGTTGGTGTCTGCTTTCGTTAAACGATATAATATATTGTATTGTATTCTCTTTAAATTTCAAAAGAAATATATTGCATGTCGTCGGTTTGGCTGAGTGAAGTCATTTATAAAAACTTTTCCAATAGCTTGAAAAAATTCAAACAAAGATATTATTATAATAATAAGAGACATTAAACTTTTTAAAAAACTTAAATAAAGAAATTATAAAATTACCTTTGATTTACTCTGCTTAGTTTTTCTGCACTCAGATCACACGCTAGCTTGTAGGTTGGTCTCAGATGCGTTCGGCTGGATCGAAGTTTTAATGGCAGGTGGCGTTTAAACACAAGTCTTTCACTGATCCATTTTAATAATTCTAATGGCTTAGATACTAGCTTTACTGTCTAGCTTTGGGGTGGTGAACACATCAATATCTTTCTTTCTAATTAGGTATCAATCCTCACTACCTAGCTATTCATTAGAGTCGCGAGACCACGCCCGATAATGTATATTTCTAAATTTAGATATTCAGGTCACACAAAGTATTCACGTTCTTCTCTCAACATTAGCCATCGAGTCGCGATTATAAGGACAAGGCCGATCACGTATATTTTAATTAGATATTCAGTTTGCTGCTGGAAAGGCCAACTCATTTTAAATTAACCACATGCTTATGTCGAAGGTGTGTTAAGGAAAACACATTGAGCTGGCTGGACTATAAAAAGGCCCGTACATATTAGATAATATATGTATAATGTTCATCATGGCGTGTTTATCAGTCGTAGATAGTTCTGCAGGAGTAATTATGAACGTGTATATAAAGTGTCAAATTATTTAACTGATTTGCTACATGCGGAAATGCTTTGACTTTCCGCATAAATTACAAACCCAGGTTGATTGTTAGTAATTAAAGAAATACTAGAAGAACCAAGTTATTTTACAATTCAATTATATTTGGAGGGACATCTTGGAAACAATATGCTAAAAACTAATGTTCAACGACGATACCACTATGTGCAGAGAAAATTGTTTCATAGAAGAAATGGAAAATTAATATCCACAGTTTGAAAGAACTGTTGTGACTTTGTTTCTTGGAGTCCCTTCATGCAGAGTCGGGCTTTGAAAATTACAAAAAGACATAAAAAGATTGGTGTTAACGAAATCGAGGAGGATGTTAAAAGATTTTGGGGTTGGTAATAATTATAGACCTATATATATGTATATATATATTGTATTTTGTTTATTGATTTAAAATAAATATACAATTTTACAAAGTTTGTTTGATTTTCATATATTATGATGTACATTTCAAATTCCTAACTATTACTGGTCTTAACAATTGTTCCAGGGGTAATAATATATTAACATATATTAAAATCATTAAACCAAAATACTATTATATATATATTGTATTTTGGTTTATTGTAATTCCCTAACTATATACTGTCTTACAAAGTTCCAGGGGGTATATAAATATAGATCCTTATATATATATATAATCAATTTATCCAAAAATACAATTATATATATATATTATATTGAATTTTGTTTATTGATTATAAAACAACAAATCAATTTACAATGTTGTTTGATTAAATATTATTGATGTACATTTTCATAATTCCTAATATATCTGTCTTAAATTGTTCCAGGGGTAATAATATAGAACTTTTATATATAAATATTGTATTTGGTTTATTGTATTATTGATATAAATATAATATACACTTTACAATGTTTGTTAGATTTATATATTATTATGATGAACCATTTTCATATTTCCTAACTATATCCTGTATTACACATTGTTCCACTGAGTGATTTTTTTGAGTAGAAGGGAAACAGGTTTAGGCTGATTATCAACTGTTCTATGAGGTGATTGAATAGGAGCTTGTGGAGGGTACTCCGGGTGCAAGTCCAGAACTTACCCAAAGAATTAACTAATATTACTCGATTCGAACACAAAAACCATTCTTTTTCAAAATTCCAGACAATAGATATTTTGAGGTCCATTTTTTAAATTTCAAAAGGATCTTGAAAATATAATCTTAATTAATTTAATGAAACTTAAAATACTTGAAAAATATAATCTATAATGATGAAAATTAAATACTTTTGAAAAAGGAATGATTCTGTTTAATCTTTTTTTTACCGTCATGACGTACCTCGCAGTCGTTAAATACCTCGTTGTTCACATTGAATACCGAATGAAGTTGACAGGTAGACCACCTTGATCTGTCAAAGCAGTGAATTTCCAGATCTCTTTTTTCCTTATCGATGGCAAGGTCGATTTCTTTATCCCAAATCTTCTACCATCGTTTCTTGGCCTCAGCTCCGTCTTCAAGTTCAAGTCTTCGTCACGGTTGTGATGTTTTATGCTCCTTATAGTGGAGTAAGTCCTCCTTTGGAGGAATCCTTGTAGTAATTGTCAGCGAAATTCCTCCCAATAAATGTCGGTAAACGATTTCTTCTTTTGTTGTGTAAGTGCTTCTTCTGCATTTAAATACCCAAGAACGGAACTCACAGCAAGTTATTCTTAAATTATGACAGTAATTGTTACCTTGAAATTTTAAAACATCTTTCAGAACAGATATGGTAAGTTATATTTATATTTGATGTGGATGCTCTCTATATCTCTACTCACATGTTTCCTATTAAATAACTCGGTTGTTCAGGCTGATTTCCAACTCTTTATATCTTGATATTCTTTGGATAGTAGAAGACATCAATGTTGTTGCTTATGCGAGCAAGTCGAAACAACTGCATGCTGGTAAATTGCCCAAGCTGACTGGAGTTTGTTATACTCTCTTGTACTCCCGGTCTCCTGGTACCTTATCTCTGTAGACGAAGACATGATCTAATATAATATAGTTAATATTCCCGCCTTTCCTTATTTATATACATATTATAAATATTATTATCTTATGTAATTTTAATTGATCTGATTTATACTAAGTATTCAACTTACTACAAGCTGTCATAGAGTCGCAGGAGACAAGGCCGATCACGTTTTATTTCTAATTAGATTTCAGGTCGCTGCTGAAAGGTTGTGTGTTTTTGGTGTGGAAATCAACACACATGATTTTGAAAGGTGTGTTCAGAAAAACTATTGGCTGGTGGTCTATAAAGGAGAATTTAACTATACCCAAAGTATCATTTCATTTGCATCTTGTTGGCTGAAATGAAATTGTCACGTTAAAAAAACAACCACAAGCTCTCTGGTTAATGTAAGCACAGTGCTTTTATATCTCTAGTGTTCCAATTTATTAGTTAAACTATTATTTTATATTTTTCTATACTTATTTGTTTTTATTTTTATTTTTTTTTGTGTGTTTCTCTATTCTCAATATATTATTTAAACTAACCAATTTAATTTCTTGGATTCTTTTTTAGTGTCTAAACGAACAATCATTTATAACGGACGAATCTAGTGGTACAATGCCATAACCTGTACTTAGACATTAACAGAAAACGCGAAACATTTTTAATTATGCGGGAGGAATTACAAACATTGATGACATCATTTACCATAATAAGAGAGACCAGGACGAACGTATACTCGGGTTCAACACCTAGGCAGGGATATTTAGTTCGATTGAAGTCTATGATTACGAAACGTGAGTCCATGCTCATTAGACTCAAGTCTATTAGCATACTTAGCTTAGAGGTACGGCACCTTACGATTAATTGGACTAACGATTCCGAACACGGAGAATAGCCTCGATAAAACGGTCGGGGTTTAGTACCGTAGATGTGACCAAATTGATGTTAAGTGTATTATGAATCATTATACAAAAGTTTCATTCAGAGTAACGCCAGATTTTGGTATGGCAGAAGTATTTGATGATTAAAAGTGAATATATCAAAATGATTATGGGCAACGGTAAGAGATCATTAAAAAGAAGATGTTTTCCTAACGATTATCTAAGTCCTCATAAAAGGAGCATAGTCGATGTTAAAATATTGACGAATTGTTTGGCGCAACGCTATAGTAATGCGATAGCCAAAATCACCAATGATATTAATTATAAATCGTATACTAAGGGGGATAAATAAAAAATGGTTGTAGATGAATTCTCGCAAAAAACTGCGGATAGATAATCCGGGGGAGGGGGACGCGAACATCTCGATAAATTTCAAAGTTATTTCCGTGACCAATAATAAAATACGCGTGTATAATACCCTCTCGATGGTCAATGAATAGGTGGTATGAGGGGATTTCATCTTCGACTAAGTTCATTAACCTATTACGAGACGTCACTCATCACTTCAACGTACTTATTAATATGGCAGCCGCTTTTCGGTTGAATACTTTTTGCGAGGTGATGTAATACCGGATTTAAAAGAGGTAGCAAGACATTCATGTAGAATTCTTGCCCAAAAAACAAAATTGTATGTCATCCGCCGTGTTGTATTACAAGAGAAAAGTTTATATTGCAGTGATTTTTAAAACAGATTATTTAGGTCTGGCACTGTTTTACTAGCCATCAAATCGTATAGAAATAGACAGTAAGAAAAACCGTTTTTTATTAAGAAGAGGTTTGTGTATTACCTGTGATTAAAACACAAAGGGTCGAAATCTCGAATGTTTTACAAATTCATTACTCGCGAGTGCAACAGATAAGAAAACCCGCATCGTTGTTACATGAGGTGTTTGAGTCTAAAGGAGCTTGATGATAAAAGACCTAATGGTATTTTATGATTTCGAGACTAGGGACAATGATTCGCGCTATTAAACCGATGATTGTTTTGTGCACGAGCCGAATTTTCTTCACGTAAACACTATTGTGAAAAATGTGAATTTAACGAGAATATGGACGAGGATTGTGACAATGGGGAAATCGATCTCATTGCCTTTTGGGATTAATCGGTAGACGGCTTTATCGACTACCTAAGACAACGGAGGGCCGTTTGCCAATATATATTGTTTGTCTTGTGCATAATTCAAAAGGATTCGATGCTGCTATATTTATCTGAATAGATTCTCTTCACTAACTGCACCCCTAAAATTATCGCGGGCGGAACCAAAAATACTCTGCACGACAATGGACCTATATACAATTTCAGACGACTATGTTTCTACTATGCCCTGAGACAGATCCCGAAAGCGTTTGGGACTAGACTGTAAAAAGGACACTAACACCTATCTGTTTAATACAGAAAAGAATTTAAATTTATCGGTGAGATGCCTGGTCCCGAAATTTTTGGTGCGGATTATATGTAACCGGAATGAGCGAAATGACCTTTTTGGTGTGGCACGCTGAGAAACTGCGGCAGGGGTATAATTTAATAATAAGTCAGAGTTGGAGGATATTGTGTGGATGACGTAATGTATTACGCAGGGTTGACTGTACATTTTCTCATTTTATTTCTAAATATCTTGGTCGACAAACGTGTATAGAGATTCTATAACAATCTCGTTGCGTGCAATCGTTTATTTAGAAAATTGTTCTTAGCCCCGATACGTAGCATCCTTCCCAAGGGGTGTGTTACAGGTGCGGTGACAGCAGTCTGTGAAAGCCCTAAAATGTTTTGTCTATCTGGAGAAAACCCACCCGAATTCACATACAGCAAGCCTTCAACGGGCGTAAGATAAGAATCTTGGGCAAAGGAAGGCTGGACGGGCTTACTGCGAGATGACGAGGGAGATTTTTGAGTTTGATTGTTGTTTCTTCTACGGGGTTTGTACATGTCTTTCAACCGTGACGTGACTATTACAGGGACGAAGAGACTCTCACGAAAGATACGAGTCCACTCTGTTGAGAGATCGTGCATTTAGAGCCGCAGGGTACCACTGTTACAATATGAAAGAGTGTGACTTTGACCAAAATACTGGAATGAAAAACACATGAACTAGATCTAGAGCTAAACAATCACCTCTATGATTCAAATACTTCCGCTCTATCCACGTTGACGCACTGTACGGTGGGGCGGTGTGAATCTTTAGGGGGGGTGGGGGGGGGGGGGGGGGTGGGGGGGGGGGGGGGGGGGGGGGGGGGGGGGGGGGGGGGGGGGGGGGGGGGGGGGGGGGGGGGGGGGGGGGGGGGGGGGGGGGGTCATTACACTTACAAGACAATCCCCGACGAAAAATAGGCTAATCTGATGTCTGCAGTTTATATCTTGGGGTTATGCAAATATTTTAAATTTCCGTAGGTCACCCTATAAAATATTGTTGTAACGGCGACTGCCCCCGCTGACATTGTAGATTCGGAAGGTTAATTAAATGTAACTGTTCTACCTCTAGAAATTTGTATCACCCTGTACTGCCTTCAAGACACAATCAAAATTAATTGTTTTGTTTTGTTCCTCTTGTGCAAACGTAGTAGATGAACAAGGGGATTGTTTACCATCCGACTCTGACAGGGACTATTACAGGCACATGTAGTGGTAAGGATGTTCGACATAGCGCTAGAATGGACTCAAGATGGTTAGGGTACACGAATTTTGGGAAATATAAAATTACCCAGTTCGATCTTCAGACCAAGAAGGCGGGGACTGTTTGGTAGAGTATATTAAACAAGTTCCTCAAGAATCAAACAGGAGGCGTCTGGATACCCTGGATGGGTGATAACCAGACGCGGACAAGACAATTACGTTAGCGAGCATTTCAAAACAAAGGAAAGAGAGCTGGATAAAAAACGAAATTGTTAAAAATCAGGAAAGCGCGCTACTTTCCAAAGAAATTGGTGTTTTAACTCTTCTGGGACGATTTTGCAGTGAACAAGAACAAGACACAGACACAATTTTGAACAACCCAAATACTTTTTCTCCCTACTCACACATTACCTCCGTACCTTAGGGATTTAGTTATCACTTTTTTCAAATTTGTTTCTCCCACGGGGTGTGAAAGGCTTTAAATTACAAAATGTGACTTTTGGCCGCGCCCTTTTGCCCCATTTTAACCTTGGTATAGAAATTATAAAATTTATATTATTTTGATATGACGATACGACAAAAGGGTTTTTTAATTAAATTAATTTATTAAAAAAATTTACCTAGAAAATTTTTCTTTGCTCTCTGATTCTAGTGGTTCTTCTGTATTAAAGTACAAAATAAAAATTTAGAAACGAATTTCCCGGGTTTTAAAAGCCAAAAACAACTTGCAGGTTTTAAGATTTAAAAAAGTCCTTTTTCCCAATTGCATATAAGCCCAGTGCGGGCCCTTTTTTTAAAGTTTTAAAATTTTTTCTATTATTTTCCCAAAGCAGGAACGTACGGTAAAATATCTCGCGATCTAGTCGGTTTTTAAACCAGAGATAGATTTTTTGGGCCGGAGTTATGGGACAAAGATTTTGTGGTAATATTTGCGTATTACTCATATCCGGCGGGCAAATGTTTTCAGAATTAAAAAAAGGGGGGATTTAAAAATTTCTTTAAAAAAGTATGCGTGAAAATTGATAACCCTTAAAAGTTTGAAAACACTTTATTCGTTTTTAAACAAAAAAGAGGGGGGGAGGGCGGGGGTTTGGGTCGAGCCCACTTCCCCTTTTAAAAAACATTGGGCATCGTTTAAATTTTTAAATTTTAAAATAATTGGGGTTTAAATCAAAACGGCCATCCTCACGTACTCAAAAAAAAAGCAGTTTTTTGTTGATTTTTCTGCCGCGGAGTTGAAAAAATTTACCCATTTGAATTAAATTAAAACATACCCTTAGTTTAGAGATCTTACAGTGGTCCCCCGGCACTGACTTGGGTTAAATTTGGGTTTTTTTTCCCTTTCAAATTTTGGTTTTAACAACAAAACATGACCCCCTAAATTTTAGATTTTCAAAGGGGTTTTTTTTTTGATGAATGCAATTAAAATTCATTTTAATTTAAAAAAATGTAGTTTTAAAATCTATGGTGGAAGTGATGAAATCAATTTTAATTTTTGTCGAATATTCCCTTTTTAAAAATTTCCCTGGCATATTTAAAAAACCATGTGATTGGGCCCCCTTAATATCAACCGTCTGGGATTTTGGGGGATGGGTGATATGAAAATCCCATTTTAAATTTTTAAAATAATTTTTAAAAAAAAGGCCCCTCTCGGGTCGATTTTTTAATTTATGTTTTAAAGGGGGGGGAAAGAAAATTTTTTAAAGGGAAAATTTTGGAAAAAAAACTTTTTTTATTAAAATGATGCTTGGGGGGTCCCCCCCCTGAAGGATAGGATCCATCCCTAATTTATGGTATGTTTTCGGCCATTTAAAAATAAAAAATTCAATTTTAATTTGTACTTTTTTTGAAATAAAATTTTTTAGAGATTGGTTTTGTCGACACCACCCCCACCACCACCACTACCCATTTGATTTGGAAACGTAATTTTTTTTTTTTTAGTTTTTTTTAAAAAAACCAAATTTTACGAGTGCACACCAATGTTGGGGTTTTTTTACCCCCCTTCCACACTTTATTTAGCCCCGGGGCGTCTAGTTTCGGGAAAAACCCATTTTGTAGAGAATTTTTGTTAAATTTTTAAAAAAAGTGTGCGTGTGGAAAAATTTTGATAAAATTTTTATGGTGTTTCAGGGGAGGGGGAAAGGGGGCAACCGGCCCCACTCGAGGGTAGTTTTGTGTTTTTACCCTTTTTTTTTCCCCCCCCCCTCTCCTACCCCCTTTCCCCTGCCCAATCCCCTACCCCCCCTTTTTACTCTTTTTTGGTGCCCGTTTGGGGGTCAAAAGACAAGTTTGAGGGAAAAAAATATATCCCGACATTGAAAATTTTTTTGTCGCAACCCTCACTTGGGAATGGGGTTTTTTTCCGATGAAAGTCATCGCTCTGTCGCAAAATTAGCTTTGGGGGTAGCTATAAATTTGGACCCGTTTTGAAAATTTCCTTTTTTTTTTTTAACCTGTTTCGAGGTGCTAAACAAGGAAAAAAAAGGATTTAAATGATTACGCTTTACTGCGGTTTTGGGTGAGTAGATGTAATTTTTTTAACAGTCACACTTATTGTTTGTTTGTTTGTTGTTAAATCAAAGTGTATACATTTTGATCTATTTCAAAATTACAATTAAACCAGGGCAGACTTGTCTAAATTTATTAATTTATGTGAATTAAAACATTATATAATTTGAAAGTGTCTAACCAGGGATTTTCGTGGATAACATTTTGGATAAAGTTATGCCGGAACAAATGTTTATTGAAAAAAACTTGATTCCTAGCTATAGTTCAATGGTAATGGTTAATGGTAATGGTAAGGTCGTGTCTCTCGATTTGTCTTGACTTGTCTTGTCAACACGCCAGGACTGGCGCCAGGTATGAGTCTCAGGGTTGTGACAAAGGGATGATGTCATCGGTAAAACCCATGGCAAGTGGAGGGTTGCGACATCATTCAAGGTCGTGTCTCGACTTGTCTTGTCAACACACCAAACTGGCGCCAGGTATGAGTCATCAGGGTTGCGACAGAGTTCAGGTTCAGAGTTTAGTTTATGTTTAGTAAATAGAAAATACATTTAATTATAGTACATTATTTTTATCCTAACCTACTTGCCCCAATACCTAGAATGCAATTTGGGGCGTATTCACCTGCTAACTTAAACATCTTTCACATCCATCTCTCATCCATTTTAAACAATAACTAATTATGATATAGTACCTAACTAATGTCCTTATAAACCCTGCACATTATTCTTTAACCCTAATAGTTGGTCCACCCCGGGTATTTAACGCCCCCGGTACCCCCGCCAAAGCCTTGCCCACGGCGCCTGGGACCATGTTTTCAGAGCCGTGGCCCAAGGCTTCGACAGTGAGCATCCCCCTATCGCCACCTGGGGAGGCGCCCTACCGAAGATCTCGCTCCGCCTACTCGCTAACAAAACCACTTACTTTATTTTATTTCGGACCTTAACCTAACTTAAACCTATTACATTTTACAAAAATCGTTACTTGCATAAGAATTTGTACAATAAACCAAAAGAATTCTTATCCTAACTATAATCTAAAATTTCTTCTCCCTTCGGCCATGAATTGTCCAAGGCACTACCTCCATCCGACTGCCAGACAGCCGTTGAATGGTGCCCCGATGAACAGGAGGCCCGACCACTCCGGCCCAACAAAACATACTTGTTACCAAGTGGAGGAGTCGATCGAGCGGAAGGGCTACACTCCTTCGTCCTTATTTGTCCACTCCCTTTCTCTCCCAGCCGGCAATTGCACCCCCACGGTACTCAGCAATTCACACTGCTGGAATCCAGGGGAGTACGCCTCGGCTGGTCTCCGGAAATCCAGGAGATTCATCCAACTCCATCATTCCAGCCGCTCATCCCTATGCCATTCTATTACCAATAATTATCAGTTTCTAGTAAAAAATTTCGTCGTCATCTGTCCCTTCGTCACTGCTTGTTACTACGTCTATGTCCTGATTGTCACGTCCATGTCCTCATCACGTCCCCTATAGTTCTCATTCTCCGTAAGTCGTTGTATATTTTGTCCTTTCCCTCTTAGATGCGTCATCCGCGATCTGTCAAGGAAGCCCCACCTATCCACGTCCCTCACGATGTGGAATACCGCTCCCGCCTGTAAGGGCACCTGATACTTCTCCTCTTCCCTAACGAAAGTGCACACTCCAGCACTACGTGTTCAGGCGTGGCCTCCCTTCCACAATCGCAAAAACACATATCTGTCTGTCCAAGTCTGAAGAGAACCGCTCTATTGGCCATGTCCAGTCAAGAAGTGACCGCCCGGGGTTTGGGGCGAAAGTCTATCGGTAAAAAACCCCTTGAATGAGGGTT
>JBCFYV010005640.1:0-12944 GCA_039000515.1 Timema cristinae | reverse complement strand
ATATTTCTTTTGCGGATTTGATAGGTCAATTTTTAAACAAATTTTTTTTAATTCTCTAAGACGTCATTTTTGTGTAAAGTTATTTGAAATTTTGGGTTAAAAATCTGCGGGGGTTTATCTTTGTCCAATAGTTGGAAAAAAGGTAAACTACCTTGAAGTTTGAATAATAAAGTTGATTTAGTAATTTTTTAAAAATTTGGGAAAATTTTGGAACAAAAAAAAATAATTTTTAAATTTATTTATGTGAAAAAGCATAGCCTAGGTTGTTTCACTTTTAATGATATATATTTTAGGTCGTTTGAAAATTAACTTCAGTCTGAAGTAATTTTTAATCAATCTTTAAATTTATTTATTATCAATGTAAAGGTATTAATTGTTTTAATTTTAAAAATTTTTTGGTGTCTGCGCGAACAGATTTTACTTTTTTTTTTTCCCCCTCCTATTCCAAAATTTTATATCAAATTCAAAAAGCTTATAACATCTAACAGTTGTGAAAAAAAAAAAAAAATAAAAAAAAAAAAAATTAGTTTTTTTAATTTAATTAAATAATATTTCCCTACGTTGTTGTAAAAAAAAAAATTCAATTTCATTAGTCAGTTGCCGAGGAAACTTATCTGGGGCCTCGGGGTTTAATAGGATTTCTATTTAAACCCTCCGCGGAGCCCCGGAAAATCACATATCTGGGTTTAACTTTTTATTAACATTTGTTTTGGGTAAAGTATAATTATTAATCACAATCTTAAATTCAATTTAAATTTTTTTTCGATAACAAAATAAAAAAACCTTTTTTCCTTACATTTTCAAAGGCAAAATAAAACCAACATAAAAACCTAAGTAAACCCGTACAAAATTATGGCACAGAAATTTTATTATTTACCTTAACACAATTAGATTCTTTGATAAAACAAAATAACCACACTGCTCACAGCCACCATTATTTCCCTTTTTTTTAAAAAAAACCACCCTCACCCCGCAAAAATTAAAAAAAATTAAAAAATTTCTCACCCTAGACCACTGTATCGAGAACTCGTCATATGTACATACTCTTTATGAATTACTGAAGGAATGCATGCCCTCAGAAACTCTTCAAGTAAAATCAAATCCTGGTGTCATCCTTTTCATAACTTAAACTGGAAAATAAGTAGGGAAAAGTCCTTTTTTTTCCTTTTAAAATGATTGTAAAAGTTTTTACATCCCGGGCATTAATATCACTTCTTTTCAACACCACGCCAATAAAAAAACAAAAGACCTTTCCATACACTCAAAATTTGATACCTTTTAGAAGTAAAATATTTTTGGGAATAGTGAGAAAGGATGATTGAAATAGGGTTTAAAATTTTAAAAAGGGGTGGCTTTTTTTGTCACAGATTTCCCCCCCTAATGTTTCAAAGTTAGTTTTTATTGAAAACTGCTACTGGAACATTACCACCCATTGGTGCACTTAAAGGGGAGGAGTTAATCCATTGTCTAACGATTTTTCCTTTTTTCTAAACTTGCACCGTTGAGATCCTTCAGGAAAGGGTTGCTGGGAAATGTACATTCATTTAACCCTTTACTATTGGTTTTTTTTTTAAAAGACCGCACTTGCTTAGTGGGTGTCCTCGAAACCAAAGCGCAAATTAAAACACCTGCTCCGGTTTAAAACCGCACTACACCAGCTATTTGAGAAAATTCAAATGGAAATCTTTTTTGTCCCCAGGTGAAACATTTGTCTCTACCTTGGGTTTTACTAATTTTTTTTTTTTTACAAACATTTACACAAATATGTTACATGGCTATGGCCTTATATAGTATAACTTTTAAATTCTCTAGCCTACAAAAAAATTGAATTACTAACACAAAAAAAAAAACTACCCATTACATTAAAACAAAACCCACTTTACAATAGACTGGACTATTAAAATTTATTAGTTTACACCCCTTTTTAACTAAACCAAAATTTTTAATATTAAATAGTAATGGAGGGCAAAGGTTAGATAAAAACATAGTTGTTAAAATAGGACCTCCCTTGCAACTAGAGACAATTTTTTCCAAACAAAAAAAAAACTCGTGAACTCAGAAAAATTGGGTTTTTTCCTGAAATGCGTGCCCCCAATCATTTTAAATTAAACCCACTTAACTCACCCAAAATTTTTGGGTCCCTACACCCCCTAGGCTTCTTTTTTACACCAGGTCGCGAATGCTGACTTCATAATAGAATTTAATTTCTTAAAGTGAGATTAATAACAATCCTCTGCCAGGTTTTTTACAAACCATATGAAAAATTTAAAACAATTTAAAAATAAAAATTTAAACTTTAGTTGTTTAAAATAGAAAAAAAAAACCTTTTTAAAACCCGAATAAACATAGATAAATGACACAAAATTTAAAATAATATATATTTGACATAATATTCAATAAAAATTTATAGGTTTTTAGAATGCTTAACAAAAATGTTTAACGTGCCCTATCATAATTTAAAAACCCCCCTGGAAATAGGGGCCTTTTTCACATAAATATAAAGCACTTTTCATAAGGTGCTACACGTAGAATAATTTATAACTTCATGGGTTTTTTAAAATAAATACTAAGGAAATAAAAAAGGAATTTACACAATTTTGTCTGTTATAAGATATGGAAAAAACTTCCCCTTTCCCGATGCAAGGACGAATGACGGAAAACCCAGTCCCCACACTTGCGGGGGCCTTTTATGGCGAAAATTGGTAAAATCAAAAGTTCCGGTGCGTCTCTTCTCAGCTTTTTGGGTACACATTCAGTATACAGTCATACTTTAAACCAAAGCCCAAACAAGGGTAACAATTGAGAAAAAGTTCATGGATTTAACATCTTTTTTTTTAAAAATAACTCATTATGCTTAAATAAAAATCTTAAAAAAGTCTAGACCTCGTTGTTTTGTCTGCTTCCCATACATAAATAAAGAATTACTTTGGTTGTGATGTTACTTTCTCTCAGAAAATTACCCTCTTCTCTCATCCCAAACTAATTTTTTTCGACATAACAAAAAATTAAAAAATAACCTCAAAGTTTCCCCAAAAACATTTAAAAATTCTCGATGTTTTTCCCAAAAAAAGTTGTGGGGTTCCTCCCCTTTTTCACAATTTTTAATTTTCATGTGACTAACAATTCCCCCAGTTAACAGGTACCGGGCACAGGGGGACTAGCCTTAATGTTGACGCTGGTTAAACCCTTTTAAATATTTTAAATACCAAGGATTTTCTCTCTTCATTTTGGGGCACTTTTTTATCGTGTAGGTCTTGGGGATGCATCTTCTCTTCACATGGGGTATTTCTTATTTTTTGACGTAGATACTTTAAAATAACAAATAACTATTACTGATTGTCGAAATTATCCTTTTTAAAATTTTTTAAAAAAAATTGTGGGATAAATTACCCTTTCCACAATACAAAAAAAAAATTCTCCACACTTTTGTTTTTTTCTTTTTTATCTTTCCTTTGAAAGATACCCGATTGTAAATACGGTGTGTACTTCCAACCTTTAGAAAAAAAATTTTCCCCAGTAATTTTTTGGATGCTGAGAAATTTTTTTACCCAAACCTTCCTAGAGTTTTTAAATTCTTTTCTATTTTTTTTTTTTTAGTTTTAATGTTTTAAGGGTAGACGGCTTTGCTAATCAATTTTTTCCACATTTTTGTTCTTTTTGAGGGCGCCACCTATGCAGGGTGGGGAAATGAAGCCCCGTAACTCTTTTACTGGAGAGGTGGCTCACGAAAGGGTTGCACCCCTTTAAAGTTAACATTTAATTTGCTTTTAAAATAATTTAATGTTTTACTAATACAAACTATAACGCCTTTTTAAGATTTTGATATCAAATTGTCTTCCCAGCTCAAATTTAAGTCAATGATGATACATTTAATTATTTGTACAAAAATTTGGCTACTTTTGTTTCTACTGACAAAAAAACATGATTTATCTGTTGTTGAGGTTTAAAATTCCAAAATTTACATCTTAAATTAGAACAAAAACCCCGCGAATTTAACGATCTTGTCCTTGGTGCTCCCGAATCTAATAGACATCTCAAGTAATCCTTCAACTTCTAACATAAGTCTGGGCACGTCGGATTTCTTGACATCTCCTTTCTTCCTTTTCATTAGTAATTCTTTTCCCAAGATTACACCAAGGGTGTTAACTTTTTTTTTGACTACAAAATGCCCCAGAGGTGTGGAACCCGCGACCCGGTCCGGGGTGCCTACATCGCAGGTCAAAAAGTTTTCCCCTCTTTGACTTCATTTACATCAACTGGTTTAGGGTGATGACTAGAACCAGGGGTTTCTTGCTCTTTATAATGGACCTTTTACTTACCCCATTTAGGGTTGTCTGGGACGGGGTTTAAATGGGGTAAGGGAGTTACTCCCAGACCCAAAAAAAATCCCTGCGTTTCCCCTAAGGTGGTTCAGGTTGGGGGAAAAAGGGCCGTTTGATGACCTTTTGTCTCTTACCCAAGGTTTTGATGGAGTTTTCCCGACCTCTCCAGGGTAGTGGTGCCTTTACTGGGCACCCCCCCAAAACTAAACTTTCGCCTGAAAAGGTCGCGAGGTGGGCTATCTTTCCACGCTTTTCCCGTGGGCGTGCTCCCAGTTGAAACTGGGAGTAGGTCCCACCCGCTGTTCCACGTTCGGCCCCCCTAGAAATGGGGAACTAAACTGTCCTACTTTTTCCCTAGCCACTGTTCCAAAGCGCCCAAACGCTGCATCCGGCCCTAAATTCCTCAAAAATTGTAGGGAATCCCTACCAACTCTCGCGGTACCGTATGGGGAGTTGATGCGTGACCATAATATCAACTCAGAGTCATGATTTCGACTCGAAATTCCCACTTTTACTATACATGTTAAGGAAACCTCCAGAGTAATCCGTTTTCCGGACCCCGACGCAGTAATTTAGCCCCATTTGGCCCCGGACTCCACACTCCAAAACATGGCTAGGAATCGGGTTTTGAAACTCCCCACCTGTGATGCTTTCGCGCCTAACCCACCACCAAGGCAAGCGCACCAGGAGGGAACTGCCCCCCCAACCTTATTTTTTTTCCCTTTTCATTTAGTCGACGCCCTTCAAAAATTTCCCCCAGGGTTGAGGTGGTAACGGGGTCCTGCCCACTCCTGCGATTTAATTTGGGAGTCTATCCCCAAAACCCCGGGCTCCCAAAAGGGTACACAAAAATGAAGAAAATGGGCTTAAGTCGCCCAGGCCCCCCTAACCTGACCTGGTCTGACAATTCCCCAAGCTGTTCTTTACCATTTTACCTCCTCGGGTGAATCAGTCAACCCCTGATCCAACACCACCTGGTTTTGGCTAAATCCCCGGTTTTTGTCCTTTAGTGAGCCAACAGTAAGTTTTAAATCCCAGTGTATTTGTTGACTCCGTTTTTTCCCGTGCGCACCTCAGGTTACTTTCAATCCTTCCCCTGTGTGCGACCTGCTGTTTTGCTTCTGTGGGCCGTCAACCTTTGGGTTTGACTCCAAGGTCACTAAGCTCTCCCCTTTACTCCCGGACCTTCTTTCACTGGCCAGTCCTGCCTGAACCCCTCTTTAGTGGCCCAACCCAACCCAAATCGGGCCCCGGTCTTGCCCATTGCCCGAAAAAATCTTCCCTCATACTGACCCCCTTAAAGAACCGAGTGACGCATAAACTCACTGCGGGTTTCCCCCTATAGAAACGAGTTTTCCCCGAGGACTAACTCCCTTCCCCCACTCCATTAACAATGTTGGTACCCCCCATAAGGGCCAAACGAAAGGGGGATATGGGGAAATTTCCCAAAGGGGAAAGGGTATTTTGTCCCCGTCTGGTGACGGGCCCCCAAAAAAGTTTGGGGTGAGTCGTCGCTCAAACCTCAACCACTACTTTTCCCTAATACCTTTTCCGCTGTGGTGTCGGGTAGCAGCATCATCCTCCAACCCTACAAATTTTAGTCCACCCCTTTTTGGGGAAAACCTCAGCCTCATACTAATGTTTATCTTAGACGTCCTCTGTCCCTATTCTAAGAAAAAACCCCCCGGGACATAACCAAAAACCCATTTAAAATACTAGGGTTGCTCTATCCTAACCTTATCGAAAAGCCCCGCGTTAAGGCACCACTGAGAAAAAAAAAAGTAAAAAATGAAAGAAAAAAAGTTAAGATTGACAATGCCTTCACAAAGTATAGAGATGTTTTAAACTTATTTTTTTTTTGGGTTTTAAGTGATTGGGGTTTTAAAAATCCCCAAAGGGTTAAAATAAGGCATGGGGAAAAAAGACATCAATTTTCCCGTTGGTTAATGCCTGAAAAAAACTCTAAATTGATAATGGGTCTTGAAATGTGAAAGGTCCCGGGGCCAAAATTTTTTATTTTAAAGTGAAATGACATTGAACCCCCCCAAAAGATAGAACGGTTTCCAAAGTTTGAGTTACAACTTGCACGGGTGGAGTGTCAACCACCTTAGAGAAAAATTTAAGGGTCCTATGACACTGATGACGAGTTTGGCTGCGACATTTGGTGAGCCAACCCTGGGGCCCCTTTGGAAAGGGACAGGTGGGGGAAAGGGAAATAAAAAAAAAAATTTTGATCAACGCCCAAAAAAACCAAAAACCCAAAAGGGAGCGAACCGCCCCCAATTAAAACAACCTTTTTGGGATTACGTACGGGCGGGGGTAAAAATTTTTCAAGGAGTCTCGATGTAGGACATGGGTTGTACCCCCCAAACCCAAAAAACCACTAAACAAAAAAAAACCCCAAAAAAAACAAAACTTCTCGCGCATGACTTCAGTGTCCCGCCCAGGGTCCTGAGCAGTACTGAAACCATTAATTTAAAATTTGGGATGGAAGGATTCAGCCCTTTATTTTCCCCTCGGGGAATTTACCGTATTTTAATATTATGAGGGTGAGGGGAAAATTTAAACTGGGGCCCGGGGACAATGTGAAATTTTTCCCTTTTATTTCTCATGGCAGAACCAGATTTTCCCCCAATAAAATAAGGTTTTTTAATATGGGGCACAAAATTTTTATATTCAAAGAATTCCTAGCACTTTTGGGAGGGGATGAATATACTAAAATAAAAAAATTTTTAAAACAGTTTTTTTAATATTGAACGGTTTTTTAAATTATTATTTTTTATTTTTATTATTATTATAATTTTATTATCAACATTATTTGGTTGAAAATTTGTTAAAAATAACCTTTTTAATAAATTATTCTCTTAAAATCTAGAAAAAAGCGCCAAGGGATTAAAAACAAATCCTTTATTAATTGCAAATAAGTTTGTGATCTGTTTTAAATCCACATCAAAACACTTGAATGTTTAAAATAATGTTTATCAAAAAATTTGAGTTCCTTTCAGATTTGCCGGGGCAAGGGAAATTTTCCAAAGCTTTTTTTTTTAAATTAATTTGGCCTTTAAACTCAATCCATTGTTTGCCCAGGGCAAAATAACATTTTGCCTTCAAAGGGGTAACACTCCCACTCCCCCCTTTAAAGGGGAAACAATTTGTTTTCATGACTATTTATATAAAAAAAAGGGGCAAAACTAATTGTTTGTAATGTATAAACATAAATCTCTCTTAAATACTTTTCCTAGAATATTCGAGAAAAAATATTGGAAAAATTTTTTCACCGACTAAAGAAAAACCTATATAAAAAAATATTGCTTAAAAAACCTAAATTTACAATTAAATATTTCAAGAATTTCTGGAAAAAACCCCCTCATTTCTCCTTAACACCCGAAATTTCTATTTAATTGACCAAAGAAAGGGCTTTTAACTCGTCATATTACTATTCCTCAACTATGCAAGTTTGGGCCTATCCCACTTATAAAAAAAATATTGAACCTTTTTGCATAGAGTCTTTGATATAGAAGTAGTTTCGGAATCACAAAATAGTTTTTTCCCTCTTGTTTTGAAGACCCTAAGGTTTTTATCTAGGCCTTTTCTCTTTATGTGTTTTTGATGACTTGATTTAGTATTTAAAGTCTTTAGTTATTTACTCTTTGGGGATGATTAACCTAAAACCCCCTTTCCATGGCACAGGTCTAAAGGGCTACTCTAACAAAGACTAGGCTATTAATATGGGGAGATCAATTTTAATAATCCTGGTCGGGTGTTATTACAGTGATTGTTCCTAAATGTGTTTCCACTCTCCTTCCACGCAAATGTGAGTACACTTTCTATCAATATAACTTTCTAATACATAAAATTACTAGGGATTTAGTACATAATTTTTATAACCCGAACAGATATTAAGATCAGTGTAAAATACAATTTAAAACTATCAAATAAAATGCAGATTGGTGACCTGGTGGTCTAGGGGTAAGGTGTCAGACTTCTATGCGGCGGCCGGGTTCAATCCTCGGTCCGGCACAGATTTATCTGATATCCAAACCCTTCCTTCACCTCTGACAAGACTTCTTGTGAATGTGGGGAATGCCGGCTACCACCGTGGTTCGGATTCCACGTTAAACTGTAGGTCCTTCATTTCATTTTACAATCACCCTACCATTACACATTAGCGTAAGTGCGTATAACCCGAACGGGTAGTAAGCCCGCGGTGCTAATAATAATAATAAAATGCAGATTGTATATCGTTACAAAACGACATAAATTGTATTTTACAGTGATCGCCTGAAAATAGAATGCCCTATTAAAAATCTAAGACCAAATCATAATATATTTACAGAGAACTAATCTTGTCTTTTTTTTGCTTATAAATTGTTATATAAATAATCTAGGTGTTCTGGACAGTAAACTCTATTTAAAACATATCATGTTGGCCAAATACTATCTCTATCTTTGAAATTAATTGGACATTTACAATTAATTACCTCTCATTAAGAATTTTCTGTATTTATGTTGTTGTCCCTTTTGATTTTTTCTAAATTAGTATATTCAAGTTTTTTGGAATTCATTACCTCTGACAATCAATTGGAAAATGTTCAACATTAATTTACTGCTGTTTGCAAATAAATTCTCCCTAATTAGATTTATTAAACATGTTGTACATCTAAAATTTAAATTTGAATTATTCTGGTATGTGCCATGCATCATAACTTAGCTATTCTAAAATTGTTTATTCAATCATCTAACATATTTATGTTCATTTACTGTGTATTGTTTTGTGCTGGCCTTTTATAGTTCTGTGACTTTTGGCCAGCATTTATAATAAAGGAAATTGAAATTAATTAAATTAAATGAAGAATGTAAATTTCAGTTTTATTTGCCCAGTGTGTAAAAAAAGTAAACTTCAACTACACATATCAGATTATATTGACAGGAGTGTAAGTTTTTATAAAATGTATCAACTATTATTTAATACTCTTTCATCTGTGGACCACCCGCTTCGGTAGCCGTATCCTTCTAACGCAATATTCACATGATAACTAGGCTGCTTAAAACGGAGATATCCCTGTTAGGTGTACGGAGGTTGGTTTTAATAAATGGATTAAACCCCTCTCCCTCCATGCAAATACAAGCGCATTTACTGTAAAAGAATAATTACTAATCCTTAACCCATTACTGTAATTTGTACAGAGCGTATAACTTGAAAGTGGTAAAAAAAAATTCTTTCACCAATTAAATTAGTCATTATTCTTTGTTGGCATAAAAAATAATATTCATTATTTAGTATTTGTGTCTTTAATTCTCTTACTTAGACCCCACTTCTGATAATCTTAATATGTTTGCATAATTTTTGAAAGTTTTTTAGTCAAGCTTGAAAAGAAAAATAACCTACTTATTTGGTACGAGAATTGATTCATATTGATTGTTTTTACTCTGATAATATTTTACTGTAGATCACTGTAAATTTTAAAAATTAAATTTAAAAGACTATTCTTAAAATATTAAAGTCCTTTATTTTAAAATCATTTAGAAACCGTTAATTTCATTTTTTTAAAGATTTACAAATTATCTATTTGAAGGTTTGACCATTAAACTTTACCCCTCTTTAAGAAATTCAATTTTTTATTTTTTTTTTTTTACTTTCTTTTCTTTATTTATAGTTTCGCACTTAGTTTTTAATAATATGTTTCTCTTTCTCACAAAATCCTTTATAACTCCGGTGGGTGGACTCACTCGATGATTCGATAGGATTGTCAACCTCTACAAGTAGTACCTCATTTGGTGTCATCAGTGTGATAAAATATTTCGGTAGCTTTAAATATCGGATTAGGACTATATTAAGGAATTTTTCGATTTACTTATTATTTTGACTTTTCATATGACGTAACTGGAATGTATGTTTTCTATTTGCAGTAAATCAGTAATCAGCAAATTTTAAATGAATGTTAAATTTTAAATGGCACCTATAGCTATTATTTTAAAGTGCCCAATTGGTTGTGCGTGGAAAATTACTAATTTTTCAATCTTATAAATTACCCTAATCTATAAAATAATATATATTATTTCGTTAGTCTAAAATTTGAAATTCCCCATCACTTATTGAAATTTGATATTTAGTTAGGAGATATCTTAAAAATCATTTAAAGTTGTTAATGTTGTTAATGTTGTTTCATATAATCTTATATTTCTTTTACATATTGTAATTAGTTAAAATTATTAAATGCTTCATATTCAAAAGATTAATTGTCTTTCTAAAATTTTATTGGAATTTTGCGTCAACTTGGTTTAAATTCCTAAACCATGTCAAAGTATTTGTGAAAACTTGAATATTCCCTTTCATTCATACAGTGCAACTTTTCCAATACCAGCAGATAAGAACTAATTAATCAATAAATCTGATTCGAAGTGTTTTTGAAATATTCTAAAACTGACATTTTTTTATTTTTGGGAGGAAATAGGTAAACACATGTTGTGCATACGACATCACGAACCCTTGAAACCATGCTTTATACTATCTGTGCTTGGGGAAAATATTATATTTTAATAGATAATTACCCACTTCGTGGACGCGTATCTCAAGGCGGTACTTTTCAATAGACTTTACTGCATAGGAGATCAGGGTTTGATCCTGGTTGGTTGTACTAAGGCTGTTTTTTTATTCCTTTTAATTGTTTTCCACTCATCCTCCACTCAAATACGGTTATATTTACTTTCATTTTAACCTTCCCAATCCTTAACACATAAGTGTGATTAATTATTTTTGTGTATAAACCGAACTGGTAGTAGGACCGATGTTAAATTTTTTTAAAAAACATTAGTGTAAAATTAGTTGTTTCAACCTGTTCAGTTATTTTCTGAATATAAAATATACTAAAAGAACATACTTGCAAGTAGACACAGTCATGTAGGCCCAAGTTTAGCGGACATTCGAAAATTAGTTATTATCTTAACACTAGAAAGCATTAATAACGATAATATGACTGAGAATCATAATATATGCTATTAATTCGTTCTTTCAAGGTCAAATGATTATTTGTAAGTGGTAAGTGTAATAAAAGAAAATAATCTTGATTACTTATATAGGAACACTTACCAAGGTTGAAAATCACACGCGACCTTGTTGAATTGATAATCGTCATTAAAATAAGACCCGTAGGCGATGATAGTGAGCGGGTTGCCTAGCTTGAGCATGCAATGGTGGATGGTGTTGCGGAACCCAGTACCCTTCCGCTCCCCATCGGTCAACATAATTGAATTAGTGCCTTGTTTTTGGATGGAGCAAAAAAACAAACTTTTTGGGTAATTTTCTATACTATTTTGCATTCAAGTGCATTCTGGTTTGTGCTAGGATTTTCTTGTATTTAGAGTCCTTTGTCCAATCCAATGTATTTTGTTTTCATTAATAAATTTACTATTAAAAGAAAGAAGATTCAAGCATCATCCTACCTATACCATTATTATGATGATTTAACATTCGTGTAATCCAGATGGATAGTAAGGTGTGGTGAAAAAAATTACTCTTCTATATCCAAGCAATACTATATGAGCTAATATCATTGACGTTTGACGCTATTATGAATTCTCCTATTATTTTTAACTTTTTTAACATTAAAATTTTCTTCAAGTATTTTAAAGTACGTACTTCACTAAAAAAATAGCCTAAGCTTTGTTAATATGATTATATAAATATTTATTACTAATAATAATTTTGGAGGGAAGTTTTTTAGTATCAAACTTATACGGCATTAAATTGGTCCCAGTTACTATATAGTCCACACAGATAAATTATTCTGAAATGGGGTAAAATTTACAGAGTCAAGAATATTACGATATCAAGAGGACATCCTCGTGTTTAAAAAGAAATAATTTTTCAACACAGAAAAATATCTTGTATATTTCATGTTTTACGAATCTTTTAAAGCTCTTCTGAGGTTGAAGTGTAGGTAATGACAGCTAGCAGAGAAATGTTCATTGCAAACATTTTTTGGAGGTATTATTGTAGAACGTTTAATTAATAACACTTTAATTTTAAATAAGTGTGCTTGTTACCTGGCACATGTATTTGCCCGACAAAAGAATAGATACGAGGTCATTGCCCGGGCAACAGGGGTTTTTCCCCCCGGCCCATAGCGGGGAGATAAACAAAGAATAGATATTTAGGTCTTGCCCCGGGGCCGGGGGTTTTTCCCTGGGGCTTTTGACGGAGGGGTCAGCACAAACTTGCGCTAGGCTGACAAGCCTAGAATGAACATCGGCCCCTTTTGTCCAAAGGCTCTTCCCGGAACAAGCAGCATGAACCTTGCGCTATGCTTTGTGAGAGTTGGGAATTTTTCCAAACCCCCCTCCCCTTTGCCACCCTGACGCCAGACGCCGGGGGGGACAAGTGACCTCGATAACCCTTGGGTTTTCCCAATGACGAAATCACGCAACCCTGGCGCCATTGGGAGGGAGACAATTGGGGGCAAGAATAGATCGGACCCGCAAACCCGGGTTTTTTCCCATGACGTAATCATTCGTGTTATTTTGCAACCTACACTTAATTAACACTTCCCGGGGCCTCGGAATCCACATTTTTGAGGCCACTACCTCCGCACAAGTCTACTAAATTGGTTTTTTGGAAGCGTC
>JBCFYV010005639.1:0-12260 GCA_039000515.1 Timema cristinae | reverse complement strand
TAGCTGTTTTTTTTAAAAAATGCAGAACATCACAAGGTTTTTGAAAATCTTTTTTCTTCAGACTGGATTTATCAGCAAGAATGTTTTTAAATTACACACCCAAAGTAACTTAAGCATTTTATCACAAATTTTAGCATTCATATAACTCTGGGAAGAGTTCTCTAACCCATGGTGTGACAGATCTAAGATTATTTCTTACATTACAATGTCCTTCGCTACTCAATGGATTACAGCACACACTAGAAAATTTACTAATTTTTCTGTCACTTTTAACACAAAAATATGTTTTGTACGTAAGACTGACAAAAACTACATTGAAAAAAAATTAAACATCTATAAACACTAGGATGTATGAATATTCTATTAAAACTTCAAATAGCAAGTTCTAAGATTGAATAGTAATTTAGTTTTTTAAATCTGTTTTAAGAACTGGTGGCTGTAGACCAGTTAGCCGAGTGGGTAGGGGGGGATTATCTGTATGATGAGTTAAAAATAGCCTCGCCCTTTGCGCTGTATAGAGGGAAGGGGTGGAATTCAATGCCGGGGCAATCACACACGTATTTGCTACTCACCTAGGGGGAAAGTGGAGGGGGGGTTTTTAAGCTGAAACATTTTTCCCGGGGAAAAGAGACTTGGAAGGTAGGGGGGGGACCCTTTTTTTTTACTGAATTAACATAATTCCTGAACCTGTTTGCATCCCATCTTCAATTATTTTATTTTGCAGGGGGAAACAGTTTTTGAAAAAATGGCCTCCAAAATATTGATTATAACGATTTTTTATATCCTTTTTTTATACAGACAATAAAATCTCATATGCAAGAGCTATTCAAGACCTTTCCAAAAACACTTGAATCTCTTCTATAGGTACCCAGGTTACTGAAATATTCAATGTTAAAGTTAACAAGATGGTGACAAAATTGGCCAAAATCGCAAATTTAGCAGCTCTATAACTTCATAAATAGAAAAGATATTGACCTGAAATTTGTCATACTCACATATCTCAGGTGTTTCTTCCAGTATGCCAAATTAAAAGAAAATCAAAAGATGTAAGGTTGAAAATTGCCTCTACATTGGTTGATTTGACATGGAATACCCCCATGTTTTTTATGGCAACATAACCCCCTAACTGCCAAAGGCTAGGAAAAATTACGAATATTAAACACCTCTAGAATCTCTCTGAAGTGTTTTTTATGGTAAAACAGCCCCTAATTTGCACTTGTGCCTTAATTTTGGTATTGTTTGAACCATAAATAAAGCTATACATATTTTGTTCATTGAATTTAGGAGGAGTGTTGAACCCCCCCTTAAAAAACCATGACTATGGCCTTGAAATTTGATACATAATTTGTTACTAACTAAAGTGAGTGTAACATACCACATGACTTGAGTCCGCTTTCAACAAAGACTGAACTCATGGGGGTTTGTCTGTGTATAGATGATGTCATATTGGAGGTCAGAATCAAGCCAGGGTCTTCTGGGCAGTGTTCCACTAATTAACTTACACTCTAACATGTTGATTGTCCTTTGAGATATTATTCTTTGAATTATAATTGGTTGTTTGTGTAACATTGTGGTCAAGTTAATGTTGGGTTTGTTTATCTGTGTGAAATGTTCTCACCTTCGGGGAGTGAAGACTCCCACAAGTCTCATGAATTATTCACACCAAAGTGATGACACAACACTCGCTACACAATTCTAGTCAAAGTGGCTAATTGGTTGTATGACAAAGAACCTTTCTAGGCCAAAATAAATCAAATATTTCTTCATTAGATATGTTTAATTCAACTCTCCATGGTCACTAATATCAATAATTCTCGAGTATTTGCCATGGACACAAGCAATCGAACAGATACCTTTAGAAAGAGGAGCAAAACTCGTTGACAAATATTCAATAACTTTTGAGATTGTTATATTCTGTAGAAAATAAACTAAATATTTCTATTAAAGCAATGTTTTATTGGCTCTTCTCAGGATATTTTTTGCTATAAAAACTGTAAATATAGAGTATGAACTCGTGTTAGCTTACATCCCTTCATCTAGAGGATAAATATAAAAACCTCGCTGTCATTTCCCATCTCTTTCTAATGAAACTGTCTTATTTGTAACATCAGAAAATATTGTGTGAAAGGCACTAGAAAGTAATCACATTTATTACATACTGACAACTTTTTGTGTTAAATGAAGTTAAAGAGTGTTTATAATTTTCTAGCAAAATATGTAGTAAAACACTTATAAATAAATATATGACAATGGCTTACTTGATAACTACTCCTACATAATTTTTAAATACAATCAGTTTAAAAAAAACTTTGTCAATACGAATTATAAATATTAATGTGATATTATAGAATGAGGCGGGTGGAATATTGGTACTATGTTACCGGGCGCGGAACTAAGAGTCACTACTTTAGTAAAGGAAAGAAAAGATGATATAAAATAAAACATGAATGATAATCTAGCCAAACTAAAGGACCAGCGTGACGAGCCCACAGGCTCTGAAGGGTCACAATTCCATCATTGGTTCGGTTCGGTCACATCTTGTCCCTCGTTTCAAGTGTTTTAAATTTGACATGGGAAGGAAGTCATAGTAAGGCAAGCTCATATTTATATTAAATGTTGTATCACATGCATAACATTTCAATGTTCAGTTACATATTAATTTGCGTCATTGCTTTTGATTTGTAAAAGTGACGAAAAGGCTTTAAAAAACGTACACACCTAAGTCAAGCAGAGGAAGCGTAGTGGGGGTAGGGGTGATACTTTTCCCGGTGGAAATAACCCGAAAAAAAACTTGCCCTAGATTTATTTCACTCCCCTATGATATCCCAAATACGAACTGAAAATGACTATATCAAATTTCAATAGTTCCTAGAAGGTGACTGGTGGTCTAGGGGTAAGGTGTCAGACTCTATGCTGGCGGCCGGGTTCGTCTCGTCCCGCAAGATTATCTGATTTCCAACCCTTCTACCCCTGACAAGATATCTTGAATTGTGGATGCCAGTCGCCACGTGTTCGGATTCCATTAAACTGTAGGTCCTTCATTTCATCTCACAATCACCCTACATTACACATTAGCGTAAGTGCGTATAACCCGAACGGTAGTAAGACGCGTGCTTAATAATATATATCCTAGAAGACTAAGCTATCCAAATTTCAAAAATTGGTCTGTGAAGGCCCATTATAAATAGTTATGAGGCAATTCCCTTTTAAAAAAATTATCAGGCGAAGACCATTCCAAATAGCTTCTAGAGCTATCCAAATTTCAATAGGTTTATGGGTGAGGAACATTACAAATAAATTTTAGAGAAGTTTAATTTCAAAAATTTCAGATGATGGCCCTTTCAATTATCATCTTCTCGTGGTATCCTATTTTCATACATTTGCCTAGGTAGAGCTTTTAGCCCCCCTTTGGATTAGGAGTCAAAGCGTATTTAAAAAATCTAACTACCCCTTCTAGACAACTGAGGTTGAAGTTGAATAGTACAAAGAGAGGGGAACCCCCGCTTTACTCCTGGTACTGGGAAATCAAGGATCAATATCTAGTTGGTTTTCTACTCTCCACGCAAATGTGGGCACAGCTACTCTAAATAACTTGCATGGGTAGTAAGACGTGGGGAGAAATAAAAAAACAATACCTTACATAAACAAGTCTTAACATACTTGTGGATAAAAAAACATTAATGTTAGTAATTAAAAACAAAAGTTAGTGATCTTATAATTATATTTCTGAGGAACTCTTTTAACTTGCGTTATTAAAATATGTTACCTTATATTGGCTGGATTCACCCCATTAACAATTAGATGGATGTGTTTTATCTCTCTTCAATTGCAGCAACCTGAAACATTGATCATTATTACTATCATCATCATCATCAACTGATGCCTAACTGATTGAAAAGGTTGATTATAGACAGGTTTAGCAGACCCTAAGTCTATTCTGGGTGATGCCTGAAAGAATCTGGTATGGATTGACCTTATCTTCTTTATCATGAGTATTTAATTTATCATTGCATACACTCAAATAATATTTTATTATGTTCCATTGAAGATTGAATCAAATTTCCCAGAGCTATGGTTAACCCTTTGATTAGGACATAAATAAAATACGCTACTTTTTCCACCATTGTTATTATTTTATAAAATATTTATCAGATACGGTCAGACAGAGGAGGCTCTTGCTTGTGTTAAAGGTCAAGTAAAGCCAGGCTTGACCTCACTAGCCTCCGACCACACACACAATAATGCTATGTAATGTTACTGTGTGTAAGGAACTGCCCTATTACAACTATTTATAAAAGTGAGTTGTGCAAGGGTCACCACTCACATCTCTTATCAATGAATTTATATAACAGTTGTGGTCAAAGCTAACCATGCACACACAATCATATTCTCTCAATTCCACATCATACACAAATCAAACAATGATGGCGAGATATAAATAAATAAAAAGTAAGGTTGTGAGGTAGCTAATGGCTATAGCCAAGCTATTATAGCTAAGTACGGTTTTATCTTTATCGGCTCAATCACGCATAGCTGACAATCTCCGCATGTCCATCACAGACCCTGTCTTAAAATATGAGGGAAGAATGGCCTCCTGAATAGCTGAGTGGTAAGATCATTGGTCCTAGGTTTGATTCCCCTATCATTTTTAATTGAGGTGTGTTTGGCTGATACGCGTGCGGGTTGGACTTCACTTATCAAACACTTTAAAAACACACGAGGGGTTGAAACCAGGAAATGTGCTTTCGTCATTACTAAGCTAGCCTTAGAGTACACAGATAGTTCAGTTTATTGGGCAACAGTAAGGAAGGTGTTGCTAGAAAAACACTAAAAACACAGATTGGGGGCGATAATTTAGAGATTACTGCCAACAACATATCATTTGACAGGGTTATGAATTTAAATATTTAGACACAATTTTAACTATCAATAACGATATTATATTGGAAATAAGGAAATAATAGAGTCGGTAAGTTCCTGTTATTACTCGGTCAGTAAGTTGTTGACATCTCACCTTCTGTTCAGGAATGTAAAACTCAGAATATACAAAACGATAATTTGACCTGTTGCTCTCTATTTGTGTGAGACGTGGTCTCTTACCTTACTTCACGAAAACAAATATAAGTGTTCGAAAATCAATGTGCTGGATAGAACTAGCTCAAGATAGGTATAGGGTTAATAGTGGACTGGATATAACTAGCTCAAGATAGAGATAGGGTGTAATGAGGTGGACTGGATAGAAATAGCTCAAGATAGAGATAGGGTGAAATGGAGGTGGACTGGATAGAACTAGCTCAAGATAGGTATAGGGTGTAATGAGGTGGACTGGATAGAACTAACTCAAGATAGAAATAGGGTGAAATGAGGTGAGACTGGATAGAACTAGCTCAAGATAGAGATAGGGTGAAATGGGTGGACTGGATATAACTAGCTCAAGATAGGTATAGGGTGTAATGGGTGGACTGGATAGAACTAGCTCAAGATAGATATATGGTTTAATGAGGTGGACTGGATAGAACTAGATCAAGATAGATATATGGTTTAATGAGGTGGACTGGATAGAACTAGATCAAGATAGTAAGGTTGTAATGAGGTGGACTGTATATAACTAGCTCAAGATAGATATATGGTGTAATGAGGTGGACTGTTTATAACCAGCTCAAGATAGTATGGTTTAATGAGGTGGACTGGATAGAACTAGCTCAAGATAGATATAGGGTTTAATGAGGTGGACTGGATAGAACCAGCTCAAGATAGTATAGGGTTAATGAGGTGGACTGTATATAACCAGCTCAAGATAGTATAGGGTTAATGAGGTGGACTGTTATATAACCAGCTCAAGATAGGTATAGGGTTTAATGAGGTGGACTGGATAGAACTACTCAAGATAGAGGATAGGGTGTAATGAGGTGGACGTGATAGAACCAGCTCAAGATAGGTATAGGGTTTAATGAGGTGGACTGGATAAACTAGCTCAAGATAGATGATAGGGTGTAATGGGTGGACTGGTATAGAACAGCTCAAGATATAGGGTGTAATGGGGTGGACTGGATAAACAGCTCAAGATAGAGATATGGTGAAATGAGGTGGACTGATAGAACTAGCTCAAGATAGAGATATGGTGAAATGAGGTGGACTGGATATAACTAGCTCAGATAAAGATATGGTGAAATGAGGTGGACTGGATAGAACTAGCTCAAGATAAATATATGGTGTAATGGGTGTGGACTGTATAAAACCCTAGCTCAAGATAGTATAGGGTGTAATGAGGTGGACTGATTATAACCAGCTCAAGATAGGTATAGGGTTTAATGAGGTGGACTGTATATTACCAGCTCAAGATAGGTATAGGTTTAATGGGTGACTGATAAACTATCTCAAGATAGATAAGGGTTTAATGAGGTGGACTTGATAGACTAGCTCAAGATAGATATAGGGTGTAATGGGGTGGACTGTTTAACCAGCTCAAGATAGATATAGGTGTAATGGGGTGACTGGATAGAACTACTCAAGATAGGTATAGGGTTTAATGAGGTGGACTGGATAGAACTAGCTCAAGATAGATATAGGGTGTAATGGGTGGACTGTATATAACCAGCTCAAGATAGATATAGGGTGTAATGAGGTGGACTGTATATAACCAGCTCAAGATAGTATAGGGTTTAATGAGGTGGATGGAATAACTAGCTCAAGATAGAGATAGGGTAATGGGTGGACTGATAAACCAGCTCAAGATAGATATAGGTGTATGGGGTGGACTGTATAAACCAGCTCAAGATAGGTATAGGGTTTAATGAGGTGGACTGGATAGAACTAGCTCAAGATAGTATGGTGTAATGGGTGGACTGGATAGAACTAGTCAAATAGGTATAGGGTTTAATGGGTGGACTGGATAGAATACTCAAGATAGATATAGGGTGTAATGGGTGGACTGTATAAACCAGCTCAAGATAGTATAGGTTTATGAGGTGGACTGGATACAACTAGCTCAAGATAGAGATAGGTGTTAATGAGGTGGACTGGATAGAACTAGCTCAAGATAGAGATATGGTGTAATGAGGTGGACTGGATAGAACTAGCTCAAGATAGGTATGGGTGAATAAGGTGGCTGTATATAACACTCAAGATAGGTATAGGGTTTAATGAGGTGGACTGATAGAACTAGCTCAAGATAGATATAGGTGTAATGGGTGGACTGTATAAACCAGCTCAAGATAGGTATAGGGTTTAATGAGGTGGACTGGATACAACTAGCTCAAGATAGAGATAGGGTGTAATGAGGGGACTGGATACAACTAGCTCAAGATAGAGATATGGTGTAATGGGTGGACTGGATAGAACTAGCTCAAGATAGAGATAGGTGTAATGAGGTGGACTGATACAACCAGCTCAAGATAGATATAGGTGTAATAAGGTGGACTGTATATAACCAGCTCAAGATAGGATAGGGTTTAATGAGGTGGACTGGATATAACTAGCTCAAGATAGAGATAGGTTTAATGAGGTGGACTGGATAGAACTAGTCAAGATAGTATAGGGTTTAATGAGGTGGACTGATATAACCAGCTCAAGATAGATATAGGGTTAATGAGGTGGACTGTATAAACCAGCTCAAGATAGGTATAGGGTTTAATGAGGTGGACTGATAGAACTAGCTCAAGATAGAGATAGGGTGTAATGAGGTGGACTATATAACAGCTCAAGATAGTATAGGGTTTAATGAGGTGGACTGGATACAACTAGCTCAAGATAGAGATAGGTGTAATGAGGTGGATGGATAGAACTAGCTCAAGATAGAGATAGGGTGTAATGAGGTGGACTGGATAGAACTAGCTCAAGATAGAGATATGGTGTAATGAGGTGGACTGGATAAACTAGTCAAGATAGGTATGGGTTAATGAGGTGGACTGGATAGAACTAGCTCAAGATAGGTATAGGTTTAATGAGGTGACTGGATAGAACTAGCTCAAGATAGATATAGGGTGTAATGGGGTGGACTGGATAGAACTAGCTCAAGATAGAGATATGGTGAAATGAGGTGGACTGATAGAACTAGCTCAAGATAGAGATATGGTGAAATGAGGTGGACTGGATATAACTAGCTCAAGATAAAGATATGGTGTAAATGAGGTGGACTGGATAGAACTAGCTCAAGATAGAGATATGGTGAAATGAGGTGGACTGGATAGAACTAGCTCAAGATAGGTATAGGTGTAATGAGGTGGACTGGATAGAACTAGCTCAAGATAGAGATGGGGTGTAATGAGGTGGACTGGATAGAACTAGCTCAAGATAGGTATAGGGTTTAATGAGGTGGACTGGATAGAACTAGCTCAAGATAGAGTATAGGGTTTAATATTTAGACTGGATAGAACTAGCTCAAGATAGAGATAGGGTGTAATGAGGTGGATCTGGATAGAACTAGCTCAAGATAGGTATTAGGGTGTAATGAGGTGGACTGGATAGAACTAGCTCAAGATAGAGATATGGTTAATGCGTTGGACTGGATAGAACTAACTCAAGATAGTATAGGGTGTAATGAGGTGGACTGGATGAGAACTAGCTCAAGATAGAGATAGGGTGTAATGAGGTGGACTGGATAGAACTAGCTCAAGATAGAGATAGGGTGTAATGAGGTGGACTGGATAGAACTAGCTCAAGATAGGTATAAGTGGTGTACTTTTGTAAGAGCGGCAATAGACGTTTAGTGCCATAGAGTTAGTAAGTTAATAAAGAATATAATCCTTGTTATTATTTCCAGGCAGAAAAAAAAATGCTATAATATTCCAAAAGATGCGTAGAATTGATGAAATTTTTTTTTAATAAAAGTGAATTCAATAAATTCTATAATATAATGACAGTGTACAATATTTCACAACTTATTTTTCACATGGTGACAAAAATTAAATCCTTTATCAGTATAAAATTACTTTTATTTTATTCACAAACATTTTTTATTACAACTGTTGTATTATCATTCCAAGAAATTAGGCCTCTAACATTCTTGTTCGAGAGAACCAGATGATGCATGGCATAGAAACATCTATTTTATTATTATTATTATTATTATTATTATATATATGCTCCGCGTCTTACTACCCATTCAGGTTGTACTCACTTACGCTAATGTGTAATGGTAGAGTGATTGTAAGATGAAATGAAGGACCTACAGTTTAACGTTGAATCCGAACTACGGTGGAGGCCTGGCATTATATGTTTGTTGTTTCTAAATTTCAAAATCTTTATAAGCCAAAAGGCAGAGGTCTCCAACCTTTATAGTACCTTAGAGCACATTCAAAACCAACGGTAAATTTATAGCTGAACATAATTCATAATGCAAATACACACACACAAATCTATTATTTTAAAAAAATTGTGAGTTTAAAAATTTTTTAAATATGTTTTAAATTTGATATAAAATAACACAAATGTTACATACGCAAAGTTAATCCAAAACCAGTTTACACAACTATTTCTGGACCTTTCTTCCTATTGGGAATTTGAGGGACAGTTTTAATGCTAGGTTATAACTCACCCCCTCCTCAGTTTATATGTGATTAGAGTTTTAGAACAAAACATTTACCAATGGACCACTTCTCCTTAGCAGCAACAATACAAATAAAAAGGTGGAATTCCTTTTATTCCAGCATCCATGTCTCAAATGTATTTTTAAACGTACTCTTCAAACAAGTTACTTATTTTCAAATCTTCCTAATAATAATAATAATAATAATATAAATATAACCAGGATGAGGAAAGGAACACGTCCATTTGTCTAGACCAGTAGTTCTCAAAGTGGGGTCCGTACCATACTTTTATATATTTTTAGATTATAAAAGTGTAACTTACTGATGTATACTAAACATGATGGATATAGTAACAACCGACAATTGGGGGTCGGCCAAGACCCTTGTGCCTGCGTACAACTTTGAAAGGAATATTTGGGCATTCACTTTTAATTTCAGCGTTTTCGTCATCCAGCACAAATAACTTCAGAAAAAGCACTGAAACATTTAATGCCTTTTCCAACCACTTATTTGTTTGCGAGCAAACCTTTTCTGTTTTTTTGTGGTATACAAAATGTGAAAAGAAATCATATTAGTGTTGAATTAAACTTTATTTCTATTCTTCTCAAAAATTACCAGTAATTATAAATGTACAAATACAATATATATTCTCATTGTAATTCTTTTTACATTCATTTAAAAAATACCATAGGTCTAAAAGTGTACATTAATTTTATTTTAATTTATATTGTAATTATTTTATACAAATAAATAATATTCTGCATCAAGGAGTCTGTGAATCATTTGTTATGTGGTCCACATGAGAACCGCTGATCTAGACAATGATGAGAAGTCAAACACACAAGTACATGTAGGCGAGCAGGTAATGCAGCTCATGTGTGACCTTCAAGTAAGACAGGTATCATGTTTGTGTGTGTCACATGAAAAGAGACGTAAAACACAGAGTAGAAAGTTCTTCCAGTTATTGCTAGCAAGGAAGTACCGCATGCTATGACCCAAAAGATACCTTTATAAATAAATATATAGTTACACTAACTGGTACGTCAACAACTTCCGTAATAGCATCGCAATGGCTGTTGGTAAGTTAAGAACTGAACATAGTAGAAATACTAGTATACTGGTCTTTACAAGTAGAACCATCAGACTAGATAGTATACTGCTCTTTAAAGTAGCACCATCAGACTAGATAGTATACTGCTCTTTAAAGTAGACCATCAGAAGATAGTATACTGCTCTTACAAGTAGCACCATCAGACTAGATAGTATACTGCTCTTTACAAGTAGAACCATCAGACTAGATAGTATACTGCTCTTTACAAGTAGAACCATCAGACTAGATAGTATACTGCTCTTTACAAGTAGACCATCAGACTAGATAGTATACTGCTCTTTACAAAGTAGCACCTCAGACTAGATAGTATACTGCTCTTTACAAGTAGCACTATCAGACTAGATAGTATACTGCTCTTTACAAGTAGCACCATCAGACTAGATAGTATACTGCTCTTTACAAGTAGCACCATCAGACTAGATAGTATACTGCTCTTTACAAGTAGACCATCAGACTAGATAGTATACTGCTCTTTACAAGTAGAACCATCAGACTAGATAGTATACTGCTCTTTACAAGTAGCACCATCAGACTAGATAGTATACTGCTCTTTAAAAGTAGACCATCAGACTAGATAGTATACTGCTCTTTACAAGTAGACCATCAGACTAGATAGTATACTGCTCTTTACAAGTAGACCATCAACTAGATAGTATACTGCTCTTTACAAGTAGACCATCAGACTAGATAGTATACTGCTCTTTACAAGTAGCACCATCAGACTAGATAGTATACTGCTCTTTACAAGTAGAACCATCAGACTAGATAGTATACTGCTCTTTACAAGTAGACCATCAGACTAGATAGTATACTGCTCTTTACAAGTAGCACCATCAGCTAGATAGTATACTGCTCTTTACAAGTAGCAACCATCAGACTAGATAGTATACTGCTCTTTACAAGTAGAACCATCAGACTAGATAGTATACTGCTCTTTACAAGTAGCACCATCAGACTAGATAGTATACTGCTCTTTACAAGTAGAACCATCAGACTAGATAGTATACTGCTCTTTACAAGTAGAACCATCAGACTAGATAGTATACTGCTCTTTACAAGTAGCACCATCAGACTAGATAGTATACTGCTCTTTACAAGTAGCACATCAGACTAGATAGTATACTGCTCTTTACAAGTAGCACCTCAGACTAGATAGTATACTGCTCTTTAAAAGTAGAACCATCAGACTAGATAGTATACTGCTCTTTACAAGTAGAACCATCAGGCTAGATAGTATACTGCTCTTTACAAGTAGCACCATCAGAATAGATAGTATACTGCTCTTTACAAGTAGCACCCCAGGCTAGTAATATACTGCTCTTTACAAGTAGCACCATAAGACTAGATAGTGTACTGCTCTTTACAAGTAGACACATAATATATATTCTTTAATAGACCATAGATGATTTACTTAATGACATAGAAATGTAACTGTCTTTAAAGTAGACCCAGCTAGATGTATACTGTCTTTAAGTAGAACCATCAGATATAGATACTGTCTAAGTAGACCTCAGAGATGTTACGCTCTTAAAGTGACCAAGATAAGTATACTGCTTTTCAAGTAGACCCAGCTAGTATTATGTCTTTACAGAGAACCATAAGTAGTTACTGTCTTCAAGTAG
>JBCFYV010005638.1:0-12625 GCA_039000515.1 Timema cristinae | reverse complement strand
TTAAAAAAAAGGGGAAAAGGTTTTAATTTAGAAAAATAATTTTTGGGGGCCAAATAAAATTTACAATTTTTCAGGAAACGCAATTTTTATCATTATTGTTGAAACCTATTTAAAAAATTGTTTTATATTTAAAACATGTAAAAAGTTAATTCCTTGATACGTTAAAATAATATTTCAGTTGATACAAATAATTATTAAATTATTTTTCTTATTTGTTAACTCACCTAGCATACATAGTAAATAAAATTAAACTCAAATAAGGTCAATAAAACCCAAATACAATTAAACTCCGTTGGGCTTTTTAAATAGTCCTAAACCCATTTTTTTCAACCCTGTTTTAAAATGTTTGGTATAACTATTAACAAAAAATAGCTTGTTAAATCCTAGCTAGGCCTAATTTTTAAAAATATAATAAATAAATTAATTTGTAGAGTGGTTTTGAATATAAACTATCTGATTTGCTATTAGACAATAAATATTTATGTTTTGTATCTATCAAGTTGCCAAAGCATTGCTACAAAGTGTTAGACGTTGTATGTGCTGAATGAAACATTACTGATTAAAGCTTATAAAGATTCGTTAAAGTGTTTAAATACGAAGATTGGAAAAACATGCCGGTGATTTTTGTGTGAAATCCCACCAAACATTTCATACCTTACTTGCCGACAAACTCGAATAGTATGTGGGCCGGAACTAATCACGGTACTACAATGTATAGTTATTTTTGACTGTTTTAAAAAAAATAAAAACTACATATGATTGGTTAGGATATATATAGTTTGATAAGAATTATTTATAACATTTGTTTATCGATATTAAGGAATATCTTTCACAAGGCACATTTGCAAATATTTACTTAACATTTTAATTTTGGACACTTCTTGAGAATATGTACGGCCTTGATATCACATTTACAATATCATCTAGTGCAATATCACTCACATGCTTATCTTTGAAAATTCCGGCGCTTGGAATTTTAAAATAACTCATTCTTATTATAAACATTCCACAAATAAGGGTACCCAGCATACACAATTGTTTTAGTTGCCACCATTTTGATTGTCTACTTGCAATAGTAAAAGTTGGAAGGCAACCAACTTTTTTCATTTGCAAGTGGACTTGTATTTTAGTAGATTTCTTGTCTGTTTACAACGGTATAAGCTATGTGCTGCCTCCAAATTAGTGTACTTCCATTACTCAACTAATATCGTGTCAACGGGCCTTAAAGCAGTTGCGATGATAGTATTGGAAGATATTCAAGTCTACAAACATGACGCATTATCCACCAACAAATAATTTTTTTGAAAGTTGTTTGATAGTTCGTTTATTCTACCTTATGGTGGTGTGGAAAACGAGTATTATACATACAGCTATCTAGATAAATTTCCACTAATTTGAAGTTTTTTTAAATAAAAAAATAAATTCTGTCTCTAAACACAAAAAAAAAAACTCGTCTATTAAACTTGCAATGAAAATGAGTGATTGTGAAAAATTAGAAATTTTTAAAATATGCTTCACTTCACTTGGCTGCTGCGCCGAAACTATTAATTTTATAAAAAAGGTATAAGACATAATTTTGTAGAAAATTTAATGTCTTTTATAATTATATATAAACGGCAAAAAAAAATTGTTTATAAAATTCGAGGTGAGATATTTTGAAAAAAATTATTTTGGGGGGCCATTTTTTCCATTTTTGGAAAAGTCCCGGTAGCTCCCAATGTTTTTGCCCTTTTTTTAAAATTCCTTAGGCATCGTTTTTTTACATACCCCCAAAATTTTAAAAAAACACTTCCGCATTAATGGGTTTGGGAATCTCCCTTCCTTGGATTTTTTTTTTAAATTTTTAAAAAGTAAAAAAACCCTCTTGTGAAATAGTTACCAGTTTCTTGGGAAATTTCGAATCCCACCCCAGGGTATCGTAGCGTTCACCAAAAAAATTATTAAAAATAAAATAATTTTATTTTTATTTTAAAATTATTATGAAAAATTTTAAATTAAAAAAAACATAAAACAACAACAAAATCCTGATAACGTTGTTCATTTTTTTTTCCCCCTTTAAAATGCCCGCCCGACTTTCTAAAAATAAAATATTTTCCCGATGGATGAAGAGTATGGATAGTGTTTCAAAAAGAAAAAAAAAAATATGTAAAGATAAAGAAACAAAATTTTTGGAAAACCAAAATATTGGGTTTAAAAAATAAATAAACCGAAAATTTGAAAAGGAAGGGGGGGGGCAAAAAATTTAGAGATTTGCTTTCATAAAAAGGGAAAGGGAAAAAGGGGTTGGAAAGTTAAAAAAGTAAAAGAAAAAAATTTAAGTTTGAAAAAGCCCAAAGGGAAAGATAAAAAAAAAAAAAAGTGGGTGGGTAGGGTTTCAAAAAATAAAGAGAGGGGGTGGGGGGAGATCAATCGAAAAAATGTTTTCCCAAGGGTATGTTCTAAAAAGAGATGATGCCTTTCGTTTCGGGGAAAGCCTCCACGACAATTCCCTTTAGTTCCCCCTCTTTCCCCTTTCTTCTCTTCTTGCATATAAAAACCTAACCCCCTAAAAAAAAAAAAAAAAAACCTCCCCCAAATTTCCCGCGTTTTGCAAATTTTTCCCTAGAAAAACCCCCAAGGGTAAACGTTTACCCCGCCCCCCAACCCCTTGAAGACGCCGAACGTCCCTTTTAAAACTTAAATGGCTTTAAATCCCCTGAGGTTTTTAAAAACCTCATTTAAAACTTGAAGCTGCTTTTAAAAACCAGTTTTAAAAGTTTTTTCCCTTGTTTTTAAATTTCTTCTGTCTGAAAAGTTTACCCTAAAACCCAAGTTTGGGATGAAATGATGTTTTTTTCCAAATCGAAAATTTAACCCAGTTCCCAAAGTGTTGTCTTGGGATGGGTGAAAAAATTTAAAAAACCCCAGGGGTCCCCAAAATAGTGTATTTTTAAAATAAAAAAGAAAATTTATTAAAAAATACCCTTTGGGGGACGATTTAAAAAAATTTTTATGTTTTTTATCAAAATTAAAACGATTTATAAATTTTAAATGCTGGTGTAAAAATTGTTTGCTTAATTTATTGAACGGGGACGAGCTAACAATGTCGATCTTAAAAGGGTCCACATTCAGTAACTTTGGTACTTTTCGACGGTTTGTCTCTCAAAAATTAATATGGATTTATTATTTTAAATTTAAAATCCCCCAAAAAATTTTTTTAAAATATAAGAAACCCAAAAATTTTTATTTTAAAAATTTCCAAAATTGGGAATTTAAAAAATTTTAAATTAACCCTTAAAAAAATTTTAAACAATTTTCCCAAAATTAAATTGTGTTTAAATTGTAAAGGTTTTTATAGGAGATTATATTCCCCTTATTTGAAAAACATTTCATTAATTTTGAAAAATATACCCCACAACAAAAATTTTTTTGTTTATGATTTTTCCTTTGAGGTTTAGAAATCCCCTAAAAACCCTATTCTCAAAAGAAAAATTTCAAAGTGTGAAAATTATTTTCCCTTATGAAAAATTAGTTTCAAGTGATTAACGGGTTAAAGGGTTTTCCAAATTGAGGTTTAAAAAAGTTGCCCTTAAAATTTACATTATTTTTATTCCTTTTTTTATCGGACTTTTTTTTTAAAATTAAAATCAAAAAATGTTACTAAAATCAGGCCCTTTTTTCCCCCTCCCCTTAAAGGTGCGGGAACGTGAATTAAGGAAAGTATTTTTTTTTTGATAATAAAAATTTTTGGGAAAAAATTAAAAAAAATTTTTTTTTTTGGGAAAAGGAAAAATTTGTACATTAAAACTAAACGGGGTTTTTGTCCCCCTGTCTTTAGTCGAAATTTGATATTTAAACAAAAACATTTAAAATTTTCCCCAAAAAAATTTTAGGAATCTATTTGGCCCTAGATCCAGAAAGGAAATTAAAAAATTAAATTAAATATTTTTTTTTTATTTTTGCCCCAAAATTTTTTTGAAAAAAAAATATTAAATCCCTACTTTTTTTCTAATTCCCTTACACCTCATTTTATAATTACGTTGGAGTAAGAGGGTGCCCGTGTAGAATAAAAATATTTTTCAGTAAAAACTGGTGTCAAATTATTTGGATTTGTTTGGGTTTTCCCCAAACATTTTAAACCGAGTTTTTAAAAAAATGAAACCCCAGTTCCAAGTTTGTAAATTCACAAGCTAAAATTAAAGATGAAAATGCCCCTAAATTTTTAAAAAAAACCAAAAGAAACAAACCGAAACCCCCTGATTTTGAATAAAAAAAAATTCATGGTGGTGAAAACGGAAACCCGTGGGGATTTAAAAAAAAGATTATTTTTTTAACCCAGGGTTAAAAAAGGTAGAAAAGTTTAAAATCCCGACGGGGTTTCTAAAAACCTTCCAGTGAAATTAACCTTTTGGGTTTAACTTTTTCCCGGGCCCAAAAAATTATTTAAACTTTTTTTGAAAAAAAATTTATAAAAAAAACCTTTTTAATGGTCTAATTTAAAAAAACCCCAAAAAAAATTACAAAGCAACTATTTAAAAGAAAAAAGGGAGATTTTCCCGGTTTAAAAGAAAAAGAAAAATTTAAAACCAAATCAAACAGGGTTTGGCTGGCTGGGAGATAGGGAGGACACTACCTACAAAAAAAAATGTTTTTGGGGACTAACCCCCCTCAAAATTCATATTAATTTTTGTTTAATTTTTAATTAAAAGCCCACCAAAAAAATTTTAGAAATGGTTTAATAAAGAAAAATTGATAAAAATTTTTGTTTCAATAAATTTTTAAAAAACGCTAAAAACTTTAGCCCAAAAAAATTTAAAAAGGGAATTTTTGAAACAGAAAAATAAAAAATAATAAAAATGCCAAATCTTTTTTTTAAAAGGTATAAAATGCCAAATAGTAGTTTTAATGGCTAGAAAATTGTTGGGTTTTTTTTAAAGGAAATGAAATTTCTTTTTTTAATTAGTATGTATAAAAAAATCAAAAAAAATTTTTTTCTTTCCCATTTTTTAATTTTAACCCTTAAAATTTGTTGGTGGGAGCACACCGGGAGTGTAAAAATCGTTGGGAAAAAGTAATCAATTTGGGAAAAATTATCCTAAAATTTTAAAAATTTTTCTCTTTGTCATGATTGTATTTAAAAATTAAAGGGGTAAATATCCTAAAATTTTAAATTATATTTGTGTTTGTACTTTAAAAAATTTATTCTTTTAAAAATTGGGCCCACACCATTTACAACCTTTATGTCTTTTGATTTAAAATCTAAAAGGTCGGTCCCAAAAAAATGTTTCCCCCTTTGGGGTTTTTAACTTTTTTAAATGTTTACATATTGCCCTGAACATCAAAAAAACGGGGGTTCTGTGTTTGTTTGGTTGTTTTGTTTTATTAAATTCTAAATTAAAAACCCCTGTAAAAAAATTTTGGGGGAAATAGTTTTGCTGTTGGGGGGTTTTTAAATTAATGGGAAAAAATTTCAGAGATATTTTTGTTTTAACAAAAAACTCAGATTTCATAAACAAGCAATGCAGAATCATGCCAGAAAAAAACCCCATTACTAGACAGATTTGTTTTTTTTACAAAACAATTTTAATCATGTTGTTTTTATTTATGTGTTTTTGAGAAGATAAAAGAAAAAAAAATCCCTTTCCTGGGCCCCGCAAGGGGTTTTGGGTTTTTAGAAGATATGAATCCGGGAAAAAGAAATTTTAAATTTTAGTTGCTTTGTGTACATGGAGAAGAAAGTTTTTGGGAAATTTTTAACTAATTTAAGCAAAGGGAGAGAGAACAAATTTTTTAAAAGGAAAATACAGAATGAAATTCTTGAAATAAAGGGGAAATTTAAAAGTAAAAAAAAGATTTTTTGGGTTTTTTTTATATTTAAGATCCCCCAAAATTTTCCGTATTTGTCAATGTAACCAGAGATGTGAGTGGGGGGGGAAACAGTTAAATAGCGGTTTTTAGATTGGGGGGCATGGACTTGTGTCCCCCTGAAATCTTTGTTGGCCTCTAGATTGTGAAAATAAACACCCGGAGAGGGATATTGCGTCAGTAATTTGTTGATGTCCCTGTTCGGACTCCAGTTTACTGTGGCAAAATTTTAAGGGTGAAACCCATGATAGAGCTGGGAAAATGAGGGAGCTCAGAAAAAGTCATAAATTGTTGATGCTTACTGTGGAAACCCTTCTAAAAAATATGCTTGTGCATCTCAGATTGTAAGAAACCAATCGCAATCGACACATGAGATGGATGTGCTGATTTTACAGTCAGTGCCAGAGAGATTCAAATATTATTGCTGATTGAGCAAGATTCAGATGGGCCAGTGAGGAACTTTGCAAGCGTTAAAACCACTTTTGCCCCACAATATTCATCTATAGGTTAAGTCAGATTGAGGACATAATATATAGAAAATCGAAAAATGCTTATTGTTCTAGAATAAATAAAAGACGTAGAAAAAAGAACAATAAGTTTATCGAGTAAAAGTTCACTGGTCTTTTTAAAACTATGTGAAACTTGAACGGCCCTGCTTGAATCGATCATGTCAAGGTATGGTGTCAGAAAGTTTAGAGATTTTGAACAGAAGGAATTTAAGGACTGAAACAACCCAAACTGGGACTCATTTACTGCTGTAGAATTAGTGCACTCAGCAATTACCTGAGTGTAGAACTGAAGAAGATTTTAATTCTTTGTTTGAAGAAGCTTCTAAGAAATATTCATTATAAAACTTGCTTCCAATTTTTTTCCTCCAATAAAATAACCACCCCTAAGAAACTTTCTAGTCCAGGAGAATATTACCGAGCTGATTCCTGTAATCATTATACTGAAATGAATATTTCATAATGGTTGACTCAGCTCTTTCTGAAAACGAAGACCAGATTCAGTCAAGAAGGGCTAGATAAAGTGCAGTTAATACAAAGTGTATCCTTGGATCAGGCAAATAAAACATAGGAAATGATTAGAGTTATTGAGAAATGTTTTCCTAAAATTGATACAAAATCTCTGATTACTGAATTGAAATTTTTAAAACGAAATACTATTCATCCAGGTTCACAACTGTAAATTTATCTGAATATGTTGTGATATTCATTGAATTCAACTCAGAAGTCCATTTAGGGAATTTTTAAACTCATCCTATTCTCATATCTTTATGTAACAGTTTTTATTTCTATAACTGGGCGTGTTCTTGATTAACTTCTCTAAAAGCGTTTTAGCTTTGGAGTTATCTAGCCAGGGGATGTGAGTGTTTGAAAAAAAATAACTCTATTTAATCTTCTATATTTCTAATTTTAATAACAAGCTAAAAAAATCAAGTTTTAACATAAACATGTTTATTCATACCTATATCTTGATTACCATATTAAACTGTTTTCATGATTATTTCGAGACATAGAAATCTTACTGAGTAATATCCTGGTATCTCCAAGTACTTCACATAAATTTTCGAGAGATTGTTTAGTGATTTGAGACAATTGAAATAATACCTAAGTAAATCCATGACACAACAAAGACTAAATCATGTCCACGGGTTTGGCCACACTCACAAGTAATTTACTTGTTAGTAAAAGTTATTTCTTTTATGTCAAATTAAAGGAAGTATTTATAAATTTTAACGTCACCAAAACCACTAATTCGGTATTGTAATGATAAAACTGTTAACCACCCATAAATTATTGCTGTAATAGAATGACTAGAACTTATATTTACGATGACTCCCCTTTCACCCAATAATTAACAATAACTATACCCCACCAAAAATAAAGTCCAGGTAACGCCCCGGGGTCAAATAATAAGTTTAACTTCCTATAACCATAGAAATTCAAAACCAAATGAATTATTTTTTCAATGTGAAATATATATTTAACGTCAATTGTTTCTTTTGATATATATATATATTAACTAAAATATTGTCCTTATTGTTATGCCAAATAATCTAAGGCACCACTCTTGCAATAAACGGGTAGATTAAGGTTCGAATCCAAGACCCGATTTTAATTAGGGTGTTTTTTCTCACACTTTTCTTCTACTCTTCCTCCACGAAAATGAGGTTACACTTTCTTTGAGTTTAAACCTTCTTAATCCCTATCATACAAACGTAATAAATCTGTATGACTTTAACTTGAAGGGTATTGAGACATAGTGATAAAATACTTAATTAAACTAATATTATTAAAAAAAAATTGCTTTTTTTTATTGCAAATCTTAAATTATTATGTTTAGAAAAATATTTTTTGTAGGAGTAATCAGGTGCTGACATATAAAATGTATATTATTTTTTATCAAACATATACTTTAAAACATGTTATAGCTTTGAAGAAAAAAATTCTGCGTCAAGAATAAAAAACTAAACCTGTTTCTAACTCTTGAAAATATTTCCTCGCCATCCAGGGAATCGAGTCACGGACTAAATTTGATTCCCTTTCCCCAACCTTTTCCCTTCTATATGGCTATGGGAAACATATCCCAGTAGCTGTGTTGAGTGCACGGAATTTATTCTTTTCACTCTTTTTTCTTGTCCCATTCTAAAGTATAAAATGGATTCAAAAGCCAGGTTTTTACCGCGCAAATCATTTTTTATTTCTCAAAAACTATTTTAGTTTAGCGTAGTAGAAGAGAGAATAATGTTACTTTGATACACTAGCAAAATGGTATAGCCAAAAACCATTTATAGCTCAAAATAAAAAAATGCTTTTGCTCTGGTATAAACATAGATCTTATTTTTTATTCACATGGGTAATTTTAATAGTTATATCTATATTTTAAGGGTGTACTGGAAATTTATTTTGATTTAAACAGTTTTCTCATATAGGGGCCACTATATGCTCAGGGGACAATATTTCAAAAAAAACTTTGATATCACTATTTGAAGAAAAAATTAAAATTTATGTTTTTAAAATGGAAGTAATATTTTATTTTATTTGGCCAAAAAAAATATTTTGTTTTAAAAAAAAAAAACACTAAAAATATTATGCCCTTAGCTTGTTTTCCCTACATCCACACTTAATCAGTCCAGTTTGAATCTTGATTGAGAGGTTGGGTTTCGATCACTTTCTGTATTACTGAATATATTATATTTAAAATGGTTTCTCCCTCTATTATCCGCAAATGAGAGTATGTTTTTATCTAAAATTATATATTTTACTTTACTCTTGTAATTAATATATATGTATGTAAATCCATTTTTACAGAGAGGAACAAGGAAACAATATATTGTTGTTTATCATGGGAAAGTGAAATAAAATCCTAGATATAGCTGGAGATCAAAATTAGATTGTAAAACTCGTAAAAATTGGTATTTTTTTTAAAATAAAACAGGTTTGTATTTTTTTTAAATATTATACCTCTAGTGATACCTATATTAAAAACAAATAATATTATAATATATTATTACTTTTGGGTAAAGAAATATTTAAAAAAAATATACTTGTATAAGTCAATGTACTCTATTTTATTATACCAAAAAAAACTTATATTAAAATAATATTGAAAATGACACGTTTGTACTAAATTCCCATTTATTTTTTTAAAATGACTAGTTTAATCTAAAATCACGCATGCCTTTCTCCTCTGAAAGCGTTTAACTGGCTGATAGAGGATTACTTCATCCTATATTTTTAATATATATAATATTTATAATATAATTTATATTATATATTTATAAATAATATATATATTTTGTAATCGCTTTTTTAAAAATGAATTAAGAGGCATTTACATTACCAGTTTAGACTTTACAGCATAGTACCATTAATTATTTTACACAATTTTTTTCCAACCTACATTAGTTATCATATAGTCTACAACAAACTCAATTAATTTTTTTGTATATTGGAATGGCCCTGTGACTTGAAGATCAGGTTTTGGAACACCCGTCTTGGTTTACCAGGAGGGTGGTTTGTTACAAATGATCTTATTCTATCTTGTTTTTTTCAATCCATCTGAATGGGGACCAATTGCCTTCGTGCACATTCCTCTAAAATACTTTCCCACATCCTTCTTTAAATTAAAGCCCTTAATCTTAAAAATTTATATTCTTATTTAATAGATTGATATTTAGAGGTATTTTAAAAGTGCAACGTCTGAAAAACGGACCGATTATATCAGCCATGAGAATTTCTATGAGCTAGAGCAAAATGGCCTATCAATTTTGCCACGGATGCTATGTACACGTATCTCCTAGGGTTCTCTTACATGCTACACAACCTTTTCATGGGACCGAAGGCTTTACTTACCCTCTGAAGGAAGCTGCGATACTTTTATTTTAGGTTAAGAAAAATTTTGTTGACCAAAGATTGGGTAGGAGCCCGAAAAAAACATCGGTTCCTGATGTGAACACTTTACCCTAACTTTTAAATAATCAATTCATATTTTTTCTATTCTAATATGAGCACATTTTTTTATTTTAGCAGCTTTAATTAGATCTTTCTTTATGTTAAACAAAAAGCTTTCCAGTGTAAAAATAAAATTTTAAAAATTTAAAAAAAGCCCAAGATATTATTTCTAATGTTTCACTAAAAATGGATGATTTCAGTTTAAGTCTACGATGGTACAAAAATTAAAAAACCTGCCCACTCTTTATTAAACTGGACATCACATCAACACAACTGTATTTGAAAACTATAAGGTGAGTACGATTTAACTTCAGTTTCCTTCCCTGGGGGAGTTTTGGTATGCCAGGGAAGAGTGGGGTCCTCGTGATAGCAGTAATGGGTTGAGTGAGGGGTGGAGAAGGGTAGGGATGGGTTACAAATTGATGCGTTTTTCTCTCCCAGCAGCTTTACAAGGCATGGGATGGGTATGGGCCTCCCCGTTCCCATTGATCGTGAGGCAATTTGTATTGCAGCAGTTGGAGAACAAAACAATGGTTGTTTGGAAAGGGGGTGGTTGGGGTTAAAGGGGGGAAGGGGGAGGCTTGAAAAGGTGGAAGTAGGAGGTGAGGGGAGTGGAAGTTTTGGTCGAGGAAAAAACCCCGACATTTGCCGTCGCTGGTTTCGGGTGTGATTTACCATCTCTGGGGCGCCATCATGCATTCTGCTCTCACACCCCCGACCCAACACACCACCACGTCTCTTTTGTTCACTTCTGTGAGGTGTGTGTTTTGGTTTTGTTTGTTTGGTCGTGGTGTTTGTGTTTTGTGTTGTGTGTGTGTGTTTGTGTGCAGCGCATATGACGAGACAGGTTGGATTGATAAAATACAAAACAGGGGGATTTCCAATCCTGTTGAGTAAAAAAAACAGAGAAATATTTTCAGGGTTTTTGTTTCTACATGGTATAAAAAAAATCTCACTTTTTTTTTCTAACTCTATTGAAGAAAAAATTTTGGGTCATTGAGCTAGTTTATTCCGTGTTAAAAGATATGGAAGAATAACGAAACCACTGGTGGAATTTTAAGATATACTAGTATAATATTAAGTGCAAAAAATTAAACTTAATGTACACCTTAATTTTTTTTTTTTGTTTATTTGAGGTATTTAAACGTGCACTTTTCTGAACCGACTAATTATGTGAGCACAGAAATTGTAAACTAATTTAAATCTAGAACAGACACAAAGTCCAGCCATGGCCGTTAGTTAATCATTGTGAAAGTGGAAACCCTCAACTCAACTAATGGTAAATTTTTTGACCATGCCAGGAAATCAAACCTGATACCTCTAGCTCAGTAGACAGATAAAACTAACTAGGGTGTGGTACCACACTTTAAAGAAAGGATATGTTATCTATTCAAGTAAATAACAGCCCTTATAAAATATATGCAAAAAACATTTTTGTGCAAAATACTGTCCATTAGATAGAGAGTTAATTATTGTTCGTGCTCTGTATTCTTACTACCCTTCCAACCTGCCCAAATATTTTACCCTTAATCTGACATGAAATGTAGTAAACTTATCTTGCATGATTCCACTTGATTAATGCTTTTAATAAGAGTGAAATTTAATGTACATTAATAGAATAGAATGAGAATTCTAAAGATTAGAGGAATCTATGTAACGTGACTTATGTACATGGAGATTTGTGGATACAAATTTAATTATACCCACCTCAACCTCCCCACCAACAAAGTATAGAGTATTTTTCTATTGGCCGGATGATTCAAGTAGCGGAAATAAAATAAGTATCCAAAGTCAAAGGTTTGTAAAAAATGTATATTTTTAAAACTTATAACAAAAACCGTTTTTAGTGTAAGGTCAATGAGAACCCAATTATTCAAACATGATTTATGTACTCGTATTCTAGAGCCAACTGGTAGGTAAAATAATACTAGTCAAGACCCGTATCGTAGGTAAACACGTGGTATGAATTTATGATAAATTGAAGGTTTAAGGTTGAAAATCACTACAAGGTTTAAAGAGGTGGGGTTGCCCAAATGCATGTTAGCCTTATTTTCCCAAATTTTTGATTTTTTGCAAATTGTGGATGTAATTAATTAAAAAATCTCTCCCCCGTACGCATTAGAATTAAAACCCGCCTGATACACACTTGACCACACCTTTTTGACCCCACAAGAGAAAAGAGATATTAAAAACTATTTAAATAAGGCTTAGAAACATTAAGGGAATCTTCCCAAACAGAAATAAATGTTTGTGTACAAGTTTTCCTCTGCATTTTATTTGCAAAGTGAAAAAACACAAAATTTTTGCTTCATAACCGTTTAAAT
>JBCFYV010005637.1:0-15055 GCA_039000515.1 Timema cristinae | reverse complement strand
GGCAGCGTAACGGCAAAGTATAATCCATTCTTTCACCTGACACATCTTGTTCCAGTGTACCACGCTCGGCCGTCTCTGAGAGAAGCTGATGTCCAGCTCGCAATATGGGCTCGGGGCGCACTCCTGATTGTCTCAGAGAGAGAAGCTGACGTCGTCCAGCTTGCAATATGGGCTCGGGGCGCGCTCCCGACTGTCTCTAAGAAAGGCTGACATCGTCCAGCTCGCAATATGGGCTCAGGGCGCGCTCCCGACTGTCTCTAAGAGAGGCTGACGTCGTCCAGCTCGCAATATGGGCTCGGGGCGCGCTCCCGACTGTCTCTAAGAGAGGCTGACGTCGTTCAGCTCGCGATATGGGCTCAGGGCGCGCTCCCGACTGTCTCTAAGAGAGGCTGACGTCGTCCAGCTCGCAATATGGGCTCGGGGCGCGCTCCCGACTGTCTCTAAGAGAGGCTGACGTCGTTCAGCTCGCGATATGGGCTCAGGGTGCGCTCCCGACTGTCTCTAAGAGAGGCTGACGTCGTCCAGCTCGCAATATGGGCTCGGGGCGCGCTCCCGACTGTCTCTAAGAGAGGCTGACATCGTCCAGCTCGCGATATGGGCTCAGGGCGCGCTCCCGACTGTCTCTAAGAGAGGCTGACGTCGTCCAGCTCGCAATATGGGCTCGGGCGCGCTCCCGACTGTCTCTAAGAGAGGCTGACGTCGTTCAGCTCGCGATATGGGCTCAGGGTGCGCTCCCGACTGTCTCTAAGAGAGGCTGACGTCCAGCTCGCAATATGGGCTCGGGGCGCGCTCCCGACTGTCTCAGAGAGAGGCTGACGTCGTCCAGCTCGCAATATGGGCTTGGGGCGCGCTCCCGACTGTCTCTAAGAGAGGCTGACGTCGTTCAGCTCGCGATATGGGCTCAGGGTGCGCTCCCGACTGTCTCTAAGAGAGGCTGACGTCCAGCTCGCAATATGGGCTCGGGGCGCGCTCCCGACTGTCTCAGAGAGAGGCTGACGTCGTCCAGCTCGCAATATGGGCTCGGGGCGCGCTCCCGACTGTCTCTAAGAGAGGCTGACGTCGTCCAGCTCGCAATATGGGCTCGGGGCATGCTCCCAGATGTTGTATCGTTCCACATCAGTACAGTATTGAACAAATTGATATGATAAAACCAGTTGCGTGGTAGAGTGGATAGAGCAGTTGACTTGAGTTCAGGTCGTAAAGGAATGGCGAGGGGACAGAATATCCTGTATTTTAAATATTAATAAACCTTTGCCCGATTAATAAGACAGTGGTGTGATTATTTATTTGAGCTTTCATCTCAAGGTTAGGGTTATTTACATTTTTTTAAATTAATTTAAACTGTGTCTAAATTGTTTATCAACTTTTGAAAAATATTTTATTATGGAATTATATTAGAAATGTTATTATAAAAAAGACAAAGATTATCGATTTGATAAGTTAGCAAAGATTCAGATTTGAAAATGATGGATTTGCACAGGCCTAGTTTTGTTGATTCACTTTTGTTATAACTCCTTAAATTGACACTTTAATCTATTGTAATAATACTAACTGTTCATATATAGATAAATCAACATATACAAAATGATTGTATTATATTAATGGGTGTATTAAAACAAGTGAAGCATACTGAGAGGTGAGATTCAACTACTTGAACCCGGCTGGGATTTCAGATTGTTAAATACATTCATTATAATATTTACTGTCCTAAAAATTATTAGTTGGATAAGTTACTTTAAGAAGCCTGGCAATGTCTAGCTTTACATTGTCAACTAAATATGTTATACAACATTACTAAGATTTTATTTATTGAAACATAACTAAGTGCTTTATTTTAATTTGAAACAATTGACTAATAAAATATGAAAATAATGTGGCAGGCAAAATGAACAACGAGCAACCTTCACAATGATATTATATTGACTTGATGCTTGATCGATAGATTGAAGCAGTTCTGTTCCCATTCGTTTGGAGCGCTAGTGTGTTTGGTTTAAAGTTATAGTGGCGCTTCTATTCCTAACTCCAGTTGTGTTAAATCCCAAGAGCACACTAAACATAAGGAAGGACCTCATCTCCCACTGTTGTTCTGACCTGAAATGTTCTAGCACTAAGCATAGGAAGATCCTCATCTCCCACTGTTGTCCGAGCCTGGAAATGTTCCTAGCACACTAAGCATAAGGAAGGATCCTCATCTCCCCACTGTTGTTCCTGAGCCTGGAAATGTTCATCCTCCTCGGTTGCCAGTCGCTACACACACTCACACGTAGAGAAATATACTGATGGTATCTTCAATTTCCCACCAGCTGACACGAAACTGGTTGAGTGAAAACGTAAATGGCGGAAACTTTAAGGAGCTACTGCGTTGACGAAACGACAGACCTTGCTGGGCTAGACAAGTTCTCACTTTCTGTTGATATTCGAGGACTGGGTTTTTATGGTTTACGCAACATGAGTAGCCATTTTAATGGTTGAGCAGCGGAAATAAAAGCAACACCTGCAGGACAAGACTAATTACATTTTGTAACATCTTTGGGTAGAACGCCTAGCAGAGCCTCTAGGTGGTGTTGCACATTTTGTAACATCTTTGGGTAAGAACGTCTAACAGAGCCTCTAGGTGGTGTTGCACATTTTGCAACATCTTTGGGTAGAACGTCTAACAGAGCCTCTAGGTGGTGTTGCACATTTTGCAACATCTTTGGGTAGAACGTCTAACAGAGCCTCTAGGTGCTGTTGCACATTTTGTAACATCTTTGGGTAGAACGTCTAACAGAGCCTCTAGGTGCTGTTGCACATTTTGTAACACCTTTGGGTAGAACACCTAGCAGAGCCTCTAGGTGGTGTTGCACTTTTTTTGGACTTGTTTCTTCTCTTATTGTAGGATCATTAATTGGAATTTAATAATTCTGAAACACAAGCAGCTTTACACAAGTCCATCTTTGTTTTATCCAGGTTAATAGTTAGTAATATTCAGGCTTTCAAAATAGAGATGTAAAGAGCTGTATTGACTTGTGTGAGACTCTGCAAAAAGAATTAACAGACATGAGAGTTTAAACTGTATCCTGAGCAAAAGTGAAATTCTCTTGCCTCAGAATTTAGTCCGTGCTGCTGTTGGTGCTTTCGTGAACTGATGGCCGAAACTGTAAACATGACGCGTGGCATTTTACAATCAACTAAATATTCGGAGGGAAGTTCTCTGAATAATTGCAATGCAACTCTTTTTTCCACTAACACACAAACTACAAAGTTTTTTTCTCTAATAAGGCCAGTCACAACTGCGACACTAGAACACTAAGTGTTGTGTTCATGTTTGTTGGTACGGCTATTATATTTACCAATTTCCTTCTTCGTTACACGTTTCACATCCTTCCTATTAAACAAAACCTAGGTTGGGGGGATTGGGCTTTAACAATCAATTTTCTTCAAACATCCAGTGTCAGCAGTGTAAAGTGTGAATTGTGTTCTTGTTTTCATTGTAAAAGCCAGATTGTGTTTCCATCCCCCTTTCCTATTCTTTCTTACAAATATTCTAGAAAAGGAAAATGGTGGCAACTGGCTGATGCACCCCGAACATTACATAATGTTGTGAACTTTGAGGCCTTGCCTTTCTACCCTCTGTCAATGTTACAAATATATTAAAAAAATGAACATTTTTATCTCAAGATTGACGAGGGTAAAATATATTTCGTTACAGTTATGTTGCAAAATAATACAGTATTGTTAAAAACTCCTTTCTTTTGGTTTTACATGGGTATTTATGTCGGTTGGCGTTGTGAAGTTCCCCGAGCTTAGCTACACTTACAATGTTTAGTCCATTTTACATCCATACTTTATACTTTTTGTTTGTCGAGTTAATTGCCAAGGCAACGCTCATCAACGACAATTTACTAAACCATAACACACTTTCGGTGAAGAAACCACAGCGGTGGCCTAGGAAGTTGTAGAGTCGCTAGCACGCGTGCTAGATGAGCTTGTTGGCCGGCAGTGGACCTAAAGTCACATCACCTAAACTACATTTCTTAACTTCATAACACCTAATTTTATAGCTCCTAACTTCACTAGACCTAATTTTATAAGACCCAACCCAAGACCTAACCTAAGCCAACAAGCACAATGGCATGCCGGCATAAGTCCTAAAACAACGTTCTTTTTAACACAGTGATAGGAACACAGACAAAGGCAGCAGTCTTGTCTTGTCTTGTCTAGTTTTCTGAGCAATGGGAGGTCAGAGGTTAGAGTTCAAATCCTGCTGGGAGTATCGAGCTCAGCAAGTAAGAAAGGGTTCCTCCCAATTATCTTTGATTACGATAGTTGTTTTTATGTTTATGAATGGTCTAAGTTGAAAATCGAGATATAAAACATACCTTTCGACATAAAATGCTTTAACAATCATGGCCACCACATTTGGAATGTGGAATAATGTCAGGCTCATCTAAACTAGTTGGCTGCTGACAAGGAAGTTGGGATTAGAATTTCAGCCGAGTGTACCAAGGAATTTTTACTGGATAATTTATCACTCTCGTTTAAAGCAAATGTGGGAACATTTCCATTAAATTATTCTTTTCTCAGTCATTTTAAAATAGTGTAATAAAATGCGGATATTTCTAACGAGAAGTAAGATGAACGTCTCTGACGGGCAGGATTGCCTCATTGTCAATAATCTCGACTGACGTGCTCGGCTTTTATTTAGGAAGTTAATATTCGTCTCTCCGTCTAAGTATGCTTGGAGTGTTGACCACATATTTGTCTACTCGTCCTTTCTTCACGTATTTCACCGTATCTAAAATAAAAAATAGTAAACATGTATTGTAGGGACATAATTATTATTAACTAAAAAAGAAAATTGTAATGTGCAATAATCGTGGTCCATATATTTCGGTCACCCGTATCACGTATTTACTAGCACGCTCGGGCTATCCACATATTTACATAATGGTGTAAGAAAGAGATGTAGAATGTAGAGGAAATGCACTCCCATTTGTGTGGAGTAGGAGTGAAACAATTTATTTAAACTCACCCTCAGCTCAGTACACTTTACTGGATTTCTAAGCCAGTCTCGTGTCTGGACAATTCAGTCCCTCATGCGGTTATCAAGGGAACAAAACAAATCTCGTAATTTGATGCTTGTATTTTACCAGCTTAATCTCATCACATATGACATTAGCAAACTTCACTCATTTGTTGAATTAATGAGTTATTCTTATAATCTAAATATTATATATTATTATATTTTAATTGTCAAAAGTCTTGAGAGCCGCATCAATCACATACATAGGTAGCCTATATATACTTTTTATAAAATGTGAGTTTTTTATTTTATTGAAAGCCAAAATATGTTAAAATTAGGACCTAATATATTAATTACCTTAATTTATCACTTTGTAAAATTCAAAATTATCTCCAAAATACTGGAAATTCGAGATGGCCGCTGCCAAAATCAAAGAGGGCCAACCTATACCTTATAAGCAGAGGTGGAGCCCATTGATCTCTATAGTATAACTGGATGGACATCTGTCAAGCTAACTTCCGAACACAATTGTGTTAGAGAGAAGGAAACTTTAGGGTATCTCTTTCTCTCTTACACACATACAAGGCAATGTGGCATTTCAACATCATTCGCTAATTTTTATGAAAATATTAGATATATCAACGTATGCTTAGTTAAATGAAATAAATGGGTTAGTAAAAGGTTTGACGAGCATAACTAAGTTTAACACTCATGACTTGATTCTTTAAATAAGTTGATTTAGGCTAAAATAGTAATACTTCCTACAAGCCTATAAGCTAAATGATCGTTTGAACGTCAGACTTCTATACAAAGTTTGTCATCCAAACAAATGTAATTAAATTTGAAGCTACCTTTTTTCATTTTAGATATCGAACTTTAAATATTATATAATACTGTTTCTGAAACTATTATATAAGCTAACGACCAATTTTAAATATATTGTAACTTAGTCTTGGGCGAATGTAAACACCATGGGCTTTAGCTACATATTTTAATATATACAAGATTTTATTCTCATTTGTACAATACTACCTTTAAAGCTGAATTGTAGTTCCTTTAATGTATTATAATAATATTTAGCACCGCGTCTTACTACCCGTTCGGGTTATACGCTTTAAGTACTAATTATGCTAATGGATTAGGAATTGGGAAGGTTGAATTAGAGGAAGTGAACCCGCATTTGCGTGGACGGAGAGTGTAAAACCATTTAGGAAAAACCACTCCCAGTTCACCCGACCGAGATTCGAACCTTGATCTCCCCGTCCTCAGCAGTCGAGCTCAACACGACAAGCGCGTTAGCCAACTACGCCACCGAGGCGGGTTTCCTTTAATGTAAATGTGTCTTCAGTCAAGTGGAGTATAGCAAGAACATTGAAAAAAAAAAGTTAAATCTGTCCCCTCGCATTCAGACAACAAATTTAGCGTCACGACCTGGTCCGTTGCAAGGGGTGTGTTTATGTCCATCCAGAATAGTTTAGGGATCACTGGTGGAGCCAGACCCCAAGCCCAAAACACGACCTCATGATGACGAATTCCCCACGCCCAGAAACAAATTTACATTATCTCTACAAGTGAATGTCAATGCACTTGACCTTTGCTAATACCACATCCTCAACACCCTGACCCCATAACAGCAACTTATCCTCGTCTGGACGCCCTGGATCAAAATGCATTATTATTCACCACCAACGCACGGATAATTGGGACATTCCAATATTATGCTTGTTTGTAGGTTTGATGGCAGGTGGAGGTTAGTTGGGGTGTTAGTAGTATGTTGACCCACCCCATGGGGCAAAATTGACCATGACATTAGTCTCTTTGGTCTAAATTTCCAATGGTGGGGAGTTTGGGATTGGTTGTTTTCCCCTCTCCCTCTACACAAATCCGAGTTCTATAACTCAACTTTTATTATCCAAGAACACCCTATTCGGATAAAACCCTTGGACAGACCAGTCGACAAGACAATAAAAAGGTAGGCCTCAACAAATCTTTAAAAATGTAAGCCTGTTTAAACTGAATCGTACATACAGTAGTAATTACTACCCACATTGGGTTGTAGGCCTATGAAATATTGCGGCCAAGACTGGAAATAACCAAAATAGCCCCTAGCTTAATGTTAACATGTGGTTTGTTTTAGACCTAGGTTTATTAATTATAAAAGGTTTACTAAATTTATCTGAAACCGATAACTATTATTAGTAGTTATACCTAGTTATCCTGAATTGAATAAATTACAAACAACTCATTATAAAGAAATATAATATCCTTAATTTCTTAATCAATTAACTAAAGTCTCAAGAATGCCCTTGACATAAAATATGTATTTTATTAATTCTCACCATCAAAACCACCCACTCTTTCTCTTTATTGTTATTGTTTTTGTTATTGCATAAATGAAAATTGTTTTGACATTAAGTTGTCAAAAATATTCAATGCAAACACTACTTTTGGGAGTTCTTGAATGCTTTCATCAACTTTAAATAACTAGGGTTTTATTTTATAAGATCTTCACACAACATATTACTTGTTCCAGTGTTAACACAAAGTATTGGGTCACAAAGCATACATACATATTTAAAACTAAGTTTCTTTATTGGCCAACAGCGTCTCATACTAATTCATTTCCCCGAGTAACATTACTATTTGAATGCATATTCCACATTATAATGTTGTGTGTGTTGAATAATGTAGGCCTAGTATTTTTTAATTTCAAACCGTAGGCAAACAAAATGATCAAAGAGATTTATTAAATTAAGCTAGGTTAAATCTTTATTGTAAATGTGACTTGTGAACAGCTGTTTGGGAAAATTAAAATATATGATTAATGTTCCCACATGAATATCAGCATTCTTCAAATAAATTTACCTAATTTCTAGCCACTAACTTCTTAAAAGGTAATATTTTTTGGAAAAGTGTTGTCAACTGTTGATGCAAACTAATTTTATTCTGTGCGTTGACGCTAGAATCCAAGTCGAAGCTAAAACTAACGGACGATACAAAGTTTAGTGGTCATAATAGCCCTGAGACCCTATAGCAGTGAATTCCCTCCTTTCCACCCACCATTCTCTCTCCAGGCGAATGCTGTTGCACCCAACATATTCATATTACATCCCCTTCCCTGGAGCCCTAGCTCTCAGAGTCTATAACGGTGAATTACTCTTCTGACCTGTGCAGGTCTCGACAGGCTTCCCACCCCTACCACCCTTGTAGGCAACTATGCAGGTCCTGACAAGGTCATAGGTTCTAAAATCAGGGGGGGGGGGGGGGGGGATGGATTATTTTAATGTTTATCTGATGTTCATGACGGGACCGAATATTTATAATGAGATGGAAGTTATAATTTATTACACCAACTCTTACAAGACCTAACTTTATAAGACCTAAAGTCATAGCTCCTAAACTTTAGGTCTTGTAAAATTAGGTTTACTGCAAGTCATCCTGTTGGCCCAGGTTCCGTTCCAGGCATGGTCCAATAATTATTATTGGTAAATTATTGGGTGGGGACTGAATGTTGTGTTTTTCTTTGTATTAGACTGGTTTTTAAGTGGTGTGTTGATATAATCAGGGGTTTCGAAAAGTGCATACACCCAATAAAAATAAATTCAGTAGTTTGTTTTATTAAGTAATTTTTTAATAGTTCTAGTTCTATTTCTTAGCAACAGTTGGTGTTATTTACATGAGTATAGTTTGGTGATTTCCGAAACGGAGCAGTGGTGTAAATATAAACATAGCTCTGCTGGGATGTGAACAAGTATCCTCTGGCAAAGGAAACACAACTGTTTGAATACCTAAAGTTATAGGTAAGGCTGTCTATACTTTATAAACTTCTGTCCTTGGTAGCTTGGACTGGCTAATATTTATATGTTAATTTCAATAAATTACAATATTGGTCAAATTACTTGATAAAAGTGATATCATTATATTTACACAATAAAGTGTACTCTGTATTATCCTCAAATTTTATTTCTCTGCGATTAAATAAAATAACACTTATTTACCATTATTGATCACTTAAATAATTAATCAAAAGATCATTAATTTATTAAAACATAGGTTATGTTACCGACCAAGACGCTGATCGGAGAGAAATGGCTGGTTAACTTGACCAGAGATTTGGTCAACAATCAACTCTTAATTATTAATGAGGTTTGAAACACTAATTGGAGGTCAACTTACATCTGATCAAGAGATTGATTATTGTTCATGCAACAGGCACATAGCCTTGATCCAATAATCTTGGTTGGAAAATGACTTTATTTTTTCTAAGTCTAGTTTTTGAATGCACACATATCTTTTATAATATCCTATTATATTTTAAAATGTATGCCTAAATATTATCTAGGAATTTTTATTTGCAGTTAACAATCACTTAGTTAACAAACCCTACCAATAACTCCTGATCAGATGTTCACAATATTCATTATCTCGACTTCATCGTCCAGACATGGAGTCTCTCAGCTTGAGGTCGATCCAGTCTCTGTAGAAAGACACATTGGAGTAGACCCCAGGCTTGTTGGGACGTCCACAGCCATGGCCCCAACTCGTGATCCCAAACAACGTGAAGTGACCTGTAGAGTTGACAGTTTCACAGTCAAGAGAACATGAACTCAGTGAGATGTTAGTATATATACCTTCATACAGACAGAACACAGTGAGATGTAAGTATCTCTACCTTCATACAGACAGAACACAGTGAGATGATAGTATATATACCTTCATACAGACAGAACACAGTGAGATGTGAGTATCTCTACCTTCATACAGACAGAACACAGTGAGATGATAGTATATATACCTTCATACAGACAGAACACAGTGAGATGATAGTATATATACCTTCATACAGACAGAACACAGTGAGATGTGAGTATCTCTACCTTCATACAGACAGAACACAGTGAGATGATAGTATATATACCTTCATACAGACAGAACACAGTGAGATGTTAGTATATATACCTTCATACAGACAGAACACAGAGATATGTTAGTATCTCTACCTTCATACAGACAGAACACAGTGAGATGTGAGTATCTCTACCTTCATACAGACAGAACACAGTGAGATGATAGTATATATAACCTTCATACAGACAGAACACAGTGAGATGTAAGTATATATACCTTCATACAGACAGAACACAGTGAGATGTGAGTATCTCTACCTTCATACAGGCAGAACACAGTGAGATGATAGTATATATACCTTCATACAGACAGAACACAGTGAGATGATAGTATATATACCTTCATACAGACAGAACACAGTGAGATGATAGTATATATACCTTCATACAGACAGAACACAGTGAGATGTTAGTATATATACCTTCATACAGACAGAACACAGTGAGATGATAGTATCTATACCTTCATACAGACAGAACACACAGAGATGTTAGTATCTCTACCTTCATACAGACAGAACTCACGTGAGATGAGTCATGCTCCTTCCAATGCAGACAAAACATGCTGACAATGGATTTCTAATCCTCATACAGACAGAACACAGTGAGATGTGAGTATCTACTACCTTCATACAGACAGAACACAGTGAGATGTAAGTATCTGTACCTTCATACAGATAGAACAGAGAGAGATGTTAGTATCTCTACCTTCATACAGACAGAACACAGTGAGATGTGAGTATCTCTACCTTCATACAGACAGAACACAGTGAGATGTTAGTATCTCTACCTTCATACAGACAGAACACAGTGAGATGTTAGTATCTCTACCTTCATAAAGACAGAACACAGTGAGATGATAGTATCTCTACCTTCATACAGACAGAACACACAGAGATGTTAGTATCTCTACCTTCATACAGACAGGCCATGGGGCCCCCGGAGTCTCCCTGACATGAGTCCATGCCTCCTTCCAAATGCCCAGCACAAAACATGCCCTGACCAATGGCCTTCTCTCCGTACACAAAGCTGGCCTTGCAAGTGTCCACAGGTAGAACAGGCAACCAGATGGCTCTCAGCGTCCGGAGTATCCTGGGACAAACAACATACAACCCTGAGAATAGGCCCATATGATGGAATTAAAATAAAATAAACAAGATAGTAAATAAACCTAGTTCAATGTCTCCCATTGGTTGATAAATAAAAGATATTAATAAATAGAATCAAGAAGATAGTTAATAAACCTAGTTAAATGTCTCCCATTGGTTGGAATTAAAATAAACAATAGAATCATATGTCATAATATAACAATAGTTAAACAATCTCCCTTGGTTGATAATAACAGAATAATAACTGTAATTGCTGTTAATAATACCCGTTTAGTGCACCTATTCCAGAATTTGCGCGCGAAGAATTCCACAGGCCTGTCAGGTTCTGTGCGCTAAGAATACCACAGCTATACCTTTATTTTCTAATTGTTTGCAAGAAAATTCACCAAACCTTTATTTATGAAGCAATTATTTTGATTTTTCTATCTATTTAATTCACATGTACTGTTGCTTAATAATAATAAATTAATACAATTTAATGAAAATTATTTAATTTGCAAATTTTAAATTTTATTTTGATTTTTAATTTTTCTCAAAACTAATGCTAATTAACATATTTAAATAAAAAAATGTATACACATCATTATTATTTTGTTGTAGTGCATTTAGTTTCATACAATAAAATAAAGTTTTGAATATATATTATTAATACAAACAGTAAATACAGGAATTTTTATTTGATATCCTACATTAGATATTTTTTGGCCATTATTGCTTACTTTACTGCAAGATTTATTATATTTCTTACCTCATGAATAAATATTTAGGTCCACACATAATGAATGCGTTTTTTTAAAATATCACAAACATTTATAAAGTCATTGCACCTATTTACTTACATTAGTAAATAAATGTTTTCATTCACACAACATAACATGTAAATCTAAATAGTATATTTTTCTAAACTCGGAACAATGTAACCCGTACATTTGAAAAGTGTTTACTACAGTATGAATGTGAGCCACACTGTTTTTTTTTTTAAATTCACTATGCTACCATGGGAAATATGTTTACATTCAACTACACACACACACATTAGACCTTTGCAGAAAGGACATTTTTAACTAAGAAAATTTCTGGGTGGTAAATATATTCTCGTGGGAACAGAATGAGAAAAAATTTAAAAGTAATTTTCCACTTTAGGTTTATATTTATTTTTCAGATTTATCATTTTAGTTTAAACTTAACCTTCCCACTCATTCCAATAAAAAAAAATTGTTATAAAATTAGAAGCTAGGGCAATTTGATCCCGAACAAGGTTAGTAAAGAGACACACTGATTAGGTCGCAATTTAGAAGTCCAAACAATCAAATTCAACTCTGTAATCTTGTAAAATTTTTTAAAAGAACAAAATATGTTCACAATTTTTTATTAATCATCAGGCTCTTTTAAATTGTAAATCTTACAAATAAAAACTAAATAATGATTCGTCTAACAAGTGTTGGAGAAGACCGCCCAGCCTGAGCGTGGGCTCTACTTACCGACATTCTGTCTTCGATCTCGGCTCCCGAACAAAAGGCACTAATGCCTTTCTTGGCAAGCAGGCCTCGCGACCCCCAAGATCGCTCGGATCCCAAAAAAGCGCGATGGCGGCCTCCGGGGAATAAACCGGAAGCCTTGTGCGCTCTGCGTCTTCTTTTAGTACTACTACTCGGAACAAATAGTGGGAATCCGTTTGTTGGAGAAAATCGTCCTGTGGCCATGCCTTGGCACGGTCTCGGCCCGGTACCAACCCAGCCTGTACGATGGCACTTGTATCAACAGCGCTAATACTGGTCCAGGCGAGGCCGATTCCGGGAGATGAGGCCACCTCTAAGGATCTGATATAGTCTAAAGCCCCCGGTCTCGGGAAATTACTTTGTTAGGGCAAAAGGCCTCGCTATTCTCAAGAGCGGCCAAATTCGCTGATATCGAGGCCCGCGGGTGAACAGGGATGAAAATAATATATTCTGAAAAAGTTGTTGGTGGGTCGAGGTGGCGTGTGTCCGTTGTAACCACCGGATACTAAACCCTTTACCCCTCTACATTTCTCGACTCTCCGTGTTCTGTCTAATCTAGCTTGTTCCGGCATGGTAATACCTCCCTACACCTTACCCCTCTGTTTGGGAACTAGCCTACCAATGACACCCGACACTGGCCTTCTTAATTATAATGAAACTTTTATAATTGTTTATTTTAATCAAGCATTTTCAGTATAAATATAAATTAACTCTAAAAATATATTTTAAGATTGACTTAGAAAAAAGTTCTTAAATAAAAAGTTCATAGAGTGAATGTTAATAACTACTTACACAATAAAACATTAATATTTTCAAACTGATGTTAATAAATAGAAATGGTACAGTCTTATCCACAAGAATATTAACAACATTTATGATCCAATTCTGTGGGAGATAAGTGTTAAGTTTTAGTTACTAAACCTCTCACAAAAAGTGCTGTTGGACTTCAAAAATACTAATTTACCCAACTATTATTATCTGAGATACAAAAGCAAATGGATGTCTTTTCAAATAATAACATTAACGTAATAGAAGTGTCTTGGTGCTAAATAGGTGTCTGAAGGTGTATTTCGTGCATAGTTTGACAGTTAAAAGCCACGTTTATTATTATATTTTTGGCAAACACATGTTTTTTCTTCCTTAAATCTCTTTTGGGATGAATACTTTTTTACCATCAAGTAGTTTAGTGTGGTTGTTATATTTTATTGGCACTCATTATTGATTAGGTACCGTAGTTGTAAAATAAATGCACCTGAAATTTTGCCTGTCTGATGTTAATTTAACATAAATAAATTAATAACATTGTTAGTGAGCATTAAATACAAACGTTCCATTGATAGACGGTCCTTAATTGTAACCCTTTATATTTATTTATTTTATACTTTTCTTAAAAATTCCCGGGAAATAATTTTTCCCACCGAGTTAAAGGAACATTCAATTTCCCGAAGTTTTAGCCCCCGCACAGGCCTAATAAATACAACACTCTCATTGCACTTATTTTATATATACAAATGTAAGAAATTTCGGTATCTCTAATTATCATATTTTAATTTTTCCTCAAGGTTTGTTTGTGTCGGTGGTCGAGTTACCAGAGCCAGCCGACTTGACAGACCCCCAGCCCGAGATCGTGCAGTTTCAAAACCGGGACTATACAATAAGTTCGAAGGTGGCAAACAAATTGGCTGGATCCCGGCTCCCAGTCGAATTCCTTGACTCTTCAACTTGATTAGTGCTATGTCATTGTTCAGACGAACACCGCGGTTAAATTCCTCATGGAAATATATCTCATCGGATATTTATCTCTTGTTCAGTTCCATCGTCAGCCTGAAAAGTGAATAAAGATTGACTTGGTGCAATATCAGACAAGTTTTTATGATTCATTCAATTGTACTATTTTGAAAACTAATATTTACAAATATAAATAAAGAATAAATCCTAGAGAATGAACCAATATGTGTTATCAGCGCATTCAATCTGCGGACTTTACTGATCACCTTTGTGGTCATTTTCAGAGCCAATCATGTTAGAGGACGTTTATAGAGAACTTATAAGTTATAATGTGACGGTTACAATTGATTTTTTTAATTAAAATTCGATCACAATAATTAGGGGTTGAGAGAATCCCGATCAGTCAAGAAAAGGTTGTGAATTTATTATTTCCCAAAGTCCAATGGGATTAGAAACAAAGAACAAAGCATATTTCGTGTTCTAGAAGTTACTACTGACTCATTACTGGTATCTTTTTGTTCTGTAGCAACTTTGGGAGGGGGGGGGGGGGTGGTTCCTGGACAAGATTAGTTCACCTCAGCGTCGTAGTCGCCCACAACGCGGACAAAGTAAGCTTCCTTGGTGTAGTCTTGCAGGCAGTGTCCCGGCTGTCAGCACATGCAGCGGAGATATCTACTACAGCCCCACACCAGTGGACTGACTTGATGGTTGTGCGCACAACGAACAACTCGCCTAAACGCAACACAACACAATATGGATGATGTGTTTACACAAATAAAAACAACCCTAGGTCAATCGAGTTGCAGG
>JBCFYV010005636.1:0-13589 GCA_039000515.1 Timema cristinae | reverse complement strand
AAATGAAAGAATATTTTTCATCTACGCCCTAATATTTTCTCCCAAGTATGAATTTGTGTTGAAAAGCAAGTTCGTGAAACTTCATATTTTCTATCTTAATATTTTTATCGGCTTGTATTATATACACGAACGTTACTCCCCCTCCGCTGTTTATTCCAACTTGGGAAAATCCATAGCTTGATGTTTATTCCTGTCCTCGTTGCATTGAAAATTGATCACATCGTCTCTTACGAAGATTGCAATGCATGTCGTTTATAGCTTGGCAGCAATGACAAGATTTTGATTTTTATATACATATATCACGAAGTCTTAGTAAAATCTAATTTATCTCCCTCCATTGAAGTGAATTAAATAACAATATCACAATAAAATAAATAATGTATATCATTTTATATCTAATAGAAATTGAATGACGTTAGACCTAAACAATTCAACGAAATGTGATTTAATCTGGTGAGGTGTATTAAATGTTCAGAATTATAATATTTGATTGAAGATAATGAGTAATAATATATATGTTTATAGAAAAGGCATTTTTAATAATTAATATAAATATTATTCCATTTGTAGTATCTACCTACAATCACTCGTATTGTTGTTAATATCTAGCTGTGATATTTATTTGTTTTAATGTAAACCCCGTTTAATTATCTATGCGGTTATTCTCAAAACTTATTTGTTTTACCTACTTCAGTGGCCTCATGGTTTAAGGCATCACACGCGTTAGACTAGACTGTTGATATCGGGATTCAAATCCCAGTTGGGTATAATGAAGGTGTTTTATCAAAATTGTTATACACTCTACCTCCAAACAAATGCGGGTACACTTCCTCAAAATTTAAAATTCCATGGTTAGTATATGCGTATAGCCTGAACAGGTAGTAATATTTGGTAAATAAATTTGCATATTTACTATAATGATAATAAATGATTGTAAAGAGTAAGAGAGAATTAATATTACATTCAAACACATTTGCGTGAAGGGGAGTGAGAAACGATCACGAAAGAAATCCCCTTGGCACATTCGGCCATTATTCACACACTATAGGAAAACCAGACTAAATGCGATTGATGGCTTGGCCATGAGCACAGTGGTGTGGGAAAGTCCCGGGCTTATGTGGTTGGTGCTATGGGCATAGATAGCTCCCTTTCCCCTTGTAATTCTTATAAACTTGTCCAATTATTAGTATCTACGTTGAAAAATGCACGCTAATTAGCCAACCTTTCGGTTATTTTGATGATTTATTGTTGTACGCTATATATAAGGACATAGTAAATAAAAACAACAAATTTTGTTTGTTTGTCTTAGAAGTCTTATTTATTTAGCCTATTTATGAACATCAATACACAGTAGCGGCTCGTGTATAGGCACTGTGGAACTGTAGCACCACCTATTTCCATTTGATATTATCGATAACATTTAATATAATAAATCCTTTTTTCTTCAACTATTTCTTTATTTTTGCAGTACAATATATATTTCTTAAGCTTAAAGTCAGTACTTCAGTAGCCATCCCCCAGTAAATAAAAAAGATACAAAAATCTTTGTATATAACTGTGCGCTTCACAGTGCCAGTGACGTGGTGTTTGACTGTTGTGTGCATGAGCAAATAGGAGGGGGTGGGGAGGAAGGTGGGATTGCCAGATAGAGAGAGCACTGTTGATCTCGCAGTGCCGAGTCTGGCATGATGGTGGAAGGAAGTTTTTTTTTACTCAGCGTATGTTGTACTTAATAACCGTGTACCATATTCTTGAATGTAATAAAGTGTAGAAGAGTGTAGAATTAGATTATTATTCTGCTTCCAGCCATTCTATTTGATTCATTTTTTTTTTTAATAGAAAGACTAAATGTGCTTGCAGTACTTTCAATGGAGAAAAATTTCCTCAATTTTCATCCAGAGATCAAGTAGAAAATTATTGAATTTTTGCGCAAATTAAAACAAGAAGAATAGATTGTATTTTTAAATGAATAGATCAATATTGAACTGTAACAATTTAAGTTAAAGTAAGTAAAAAAGTTTGGTTTTTTTTTTTTGTTAAGATTGTATCAAGTTTCTGAATAAATTTTCTTTTTGTACATGTTTTTTTTTTTCCTTTTACAAAAATTTTAAAACAAAGGCTAAACATTTTCTGGAGCAGCACCCCCACTAATTTTAGCTAAGAGCCACTACTGTAAATACATATATTTACACAAGCACATACACTCAATAAAATAATGCAATCCCCACCCCCAAAGGGCTCTTGAACGCTCTGCGCTAGAGGACATTGTGGACATTTAGAAGTACTCATTGAAGTTGGAATTGATGTAAAAACCTATTCTAATTTCCACACTTTTCGCAATTATTCAACTTCACCATTGTGTTTATTAGTATCACACTTTTTTTACTCGACACCATTTAATTTCCTACGCATATATAAAGACTCGGAAAAGATTCCATCTCTCTTTTACACTGGTCGTAATATTCCAGTTATTTTGGTGCTGTTATGTTGTCCATCTCTCTCGTTCACTGGTCGTGTTGTTATTTATATTCTGGTGCTGTTATGTTGTCCATCTCTCTCTTTCACTGGTCGTGGTGTTATTTATATTCTGGTGCTGTTATGTTGTCCATCTCTCTCTTACACTGGTCGTGTTATTTATATTCTGGTGCTGTTATGTTGTCCATCTCTCTCGTTCACTGGTCGTGTTGTTATTCATATTCTGGTGCTGTTATATTGTCCATCTCTCTCTTTCACTGGTCGTGTTATTTATATTCTGGTGCTGTTATGTTGTCCATCTCTCTCTTTCACTGGTCGTGTTATTTATATTCTGGTGCTGTTATGTTGTCCATCTCTCTCTTTCACTGGTCGTGTTATTTATATTCTGGTGCTGTTATGTTGTCCATCTCTCTCTTACACTGGTCGTGTTATTTATATTCTGGTGCTGTTGTGTTGTCCATCTCTCTCTTTTACTGGTCGTGGTGTTATTTATATTCTGGTGCTGTTATGTTGTTCATCTCTCTCTTACACTGGTCGTGTTATTTATATTCTGGTGCTGTTATTTTGCCCATCTCTCTCTTACACTGCTCATGTTGTTCCAAATATTGGGCAATATACTGTAATTCCTTTGTCGTTCTGAACACTTCATTTCTCACTACCTTAGCCTATTTACATTTCACTTTTTATTATTAGATTATATATTAATTTGTGATGAGTTGATCTCAACATTTTACAAGTTCCACTTCTATGATTATTTTTATACTAGGTTCTCTGTCCCGAACCCCACTTAAATCCACAATATAATCTAAAGCTATTTTCTCTCCAATGTTTTATTCTTTCTGTAATACAGACAGTTACAAGATTAGCTCCACACTGCCACTAAACAATAAACGGTACTTTCTCGTTACTGTATCTTAAAATGGGTATACTTTTTAAAACTCATAAAGAGATAATAAACATTGTTATGAAAACAGAATGGGGAAAAAACAACATCGCATTTCACTAAATTATTATTATTATTATTATTATTATTATTATTATTATTATCACTGCGTCTTATTACCCGTTCGGGTTATACGCACTTACGCTAATGTGTAATGGTAGGGTGATTGTGAGATGAAATGAAGGACCTACAGTTTAACGTGGAATCCGAACCACGGTGGTGGCCTGGCATTCCCCACATGTACAAGATGTCTTGTCAGAGGTGAAGGAAAGTGTTTGGAAATCAGATAAATCTGTGCCGGGACCGAGGATTGAACCCCGGCCGCCAGCATAGAAGTCTGACACCTTACCCCTAGACCACCAGGACACCCCATTTCACTAAAGACTATACTTGAAATCTGTTACAGAAACATATTATTTGTTCTGTATATTTTAAACTCCTGGTTTCCCAAAGCCCTATTTTTATATGTGATTTAATAAAATAGTTTTATTATGAAAGATGTTTATTATTAAAAATCCTAAAACTTTATAAGATAATATGTATCGTATCTCAAATATTTGTGGGATGTAATCAAAATATTTAGAAATTTACGCTCAAAATGGTTTTGGTTCTAGTATCATTAATAGACAGACGTTTCCGTGAAAAAAAAAATGGGTTTCAAGGGGTCAAAAAACGTTGACTTATCAAAATCTAGAGTTAGCTTGTTTTTTACGATCACAATACTTCTCTCTCCGAGGGTCAATACAAAGTAATAGGTGTGAATAGTAATGCATATTTAAAGCTAGAACATATTTTATTCTCAACCGTATTGGTATAAATGTTGGTATATATTAGGACATGGTGGCCAAGTATTTTAAATATCATGGTTTGTATCCCAGTTGAATAAGCTGAGAGTGCTTTTTCTTTAACGTTTTTCATTCACCTTCCATGAAAACACCGCTACATTTCCTATAAATGATATATTTCTCTTACCTACTCCAGTTTATATATGTGCAATGTGCATATAAGAGTAATATAGTGGAATGACTGAATAACTGGAATAACCTGAATTATAAGAGGTTGTTAAAACTGCCCCTGCTAGTTGTTCTTTCTTCCTTGGTCTCCATTTGACCAATCACAGTTAGGCTCTGATCTACGCACTTTACAAGGGTTTTCATCAATACCTGATAGAACAAGGGCTGAAAACATTCACAGGAACAGTTTCAACTAACTATGCTTATCCTGGCAGCACTACACGATACGACACTAATACGTATAGCCCGAATGGCTACTAGGACGAGATTAAATAGAAAAGGGACGTAGGAATGGAGAATAATTGAATTTATAGGAAACAAAAACCCTTCCACTTTTTTTTATCGGCACATGTTAGAGGCCTATCCGTTCGGGCTATACTAGACAGATAGGGTAAAGGTGAGGAAGGTGGATGGTGGATACTTTATATAAAAAAAATGTACCTGAATTAGCATGGAAGTAGAGTGGAAACTATTCTAGAAAAATCGCCCATAAAAGACCAAATCAGAGTTCAAAAACCTTGCACTGGAAAATTATACCAGTCGTGACTTACGCCTTTGTCCGCTAAGCCATTGAAGTGGGTCTGAAAACATTCCAGGTATTATAAAAGTAAGTGTGTAGTAAGGACACGCTCATACCCAATACCATTATATCCCTCCCTATTCACTCTCTCCTGTCTCACCTGAGTGAAAAAACTCACAGGTCGAGGTGAGAATGGAGTTGAGGCTGTTATGTCTGGACTTTGAGGTGACCTGGTTCTTTCATACTGCAGCATATGGGACCTGTGACGTAACACAACCTTGAGCAGCTGCTAACTCGGAGACTGCCGGGTTGCGGTAGCACTGCCGCAAACCTCCCCTCCCACCCCCAACCCAATTCATTATTTACACGACACGCCTTGGGGGTTGAGGGGGCTAAAAGCCCTATATAGTTACTGAAGTCATTTCCAGCCCTGAGGGAGTTTTTCCGGGCTATGAAGAGTGGCTTCCAAGGGCAAAGTATCATCTAAGAGCGTATTTATCCCTCAAATAATCGTCACAAACCATATTCACGCCAACCCGCCTCGGTGGCATAGTTAGCTAACGCGCAAGTTTCATGTTGAGCTAGGCGGCCGATGAAGGGGAGATCGAGATTAGAATCTCGCTCAGGTGAACTGGGGGTGACTTTACCTAAATGGCTTTCCTCTCTCCCTCTACGCAAATGCGGGTTCTCTTCCTCAATATTCAACATACATATTCGATCATTAGTGTAATTAGTACTTAAGCGTATAACCCGAACGGGTGGTAAGACGTGGTGCTAAGTATTAAATAATTAATTAATAATTACATATTCCCTCTAAGTCGACACATTATTATAGCTTGATGTATACTGACTGACCTTTCCCCACATAATTAGACTGAGAGAGGTGGCTGGGCTGGGGAATTTTCTTTTGGTTGAAACGAGTGTCGTGAATTGTTACTGACAGATTGATGGCTTTTAGATCTTCTTACAGTTGTGTGAACTGGCGGTCTAGGGGTAAGGTGTCAGACCTCTGTGCTGGGGGTCCGGGTTCAATCCTCGGACCTAGCACAGATTTATCTGATTGCTAAACCCTTCCTTCACCTCTGACAAGACGTGTATTAATAACAACTTATGAATGTTGGAAATGCCAGTTTACCACCGTGGTTTGTATTCCACGTTAAACTGTAGGTCCTCCATTTCATCTCACAATCACCCTACCATTACACATTAGTGTAAGTGCGTATAACACGAACGGGTAGTAAGACGCAGTGCTGCTAATAATAATAATAATAATAATAATAATAATAATAATAATAATAATAATAATAATAATAATAATCTTAAAGTTGACGTTAACGTGGGTAGAAGCTGGTAAACATTCTTAACTCTGACACTTGTCCCAATTGTCGGCTTGCATTGAACCATTTTTATTTATTGGCTGCTTGTGAGATTAATAACACTACATATGGTACGATTATAGAAGAAGTTTACGTTTTAGAAACAAACATCTTTATTTTGCGGTCACTATTGAAAACAATTCTCAATATAATAGTACTATTTAATAGGTATTAATATTATTATCCTAGTACAACAGTTTTGATCACCTCCGCAACTATTTGAGATATGAAATAACTCATCAGTGTAAAATTGTAGTACTATTAAAAATAAAACTATTTTAATTTGAAATATATTTTTATAAAACCAATCATTTCTGAGCTATAAGCAACTAAATATGTACTTTTTAATTCAGATCTATTTTTCTTAATTTTTCTGTAATAGTGTTAATAGTGTCTAATACCATAGAGTAAGTAAGGAACCGTGAATATTATTTCATTTATTCTTCTTGGTAGAGTGTTTCTGCAAAACTGTATAATATTTAGTTTAGAAAATTCTATTAGTTTTTAGTAAATGTCTAGCTTAGGATAAAAGTGAGAGAAAGTCTGTGTGGTGCACCGTACCATTTATTATCTGCATAACATAATGTTTGAAAACATAATGAATTTAATTAATAATAATAAATATTATTGCACATGTGATTTTTTTTTTTCAAAAAAAGCTGTTGAATTTTTTTTTAATTTTTTTTTGTTTCTCGTTTTTATGTAACTCTGATTAATGGCTGAAATAAGAGTCTTAAAACCTCCACTCAGCTAAATCACTACGGCCTGGGGCCGCTAGTAATTTTATCTTATGAAAAAGAGTCGCGAATAAAGAACCTGTGATTTAAGGCGTTGCTCAAGAAGAGGAGATTAACGGTTAGAATCCCGGTACTGTCTGTTGAGGTTAGTCTTACCTAAATGGTTTCCTACCCCCTTCCAAGCAAATTTGCGTATATTACCTCTAAAATGCTTCATCTCTCATCCCTAGCCCATTAGAGTAACTATAATTTATATACATTTAACCTGACCAGGTAGTAGTAAAAGGTTGTTTTACTGGGCTGTAAGGTGACCTGGTGGTCTAGGGGTAAGGTGTCAGACTTCTATGCTGGCGGCCGGGGTTCAATCCTCGGTCCCGGCAAAGATTTATCTGATTACCAAACCCTTCCTTCACCTCTGACAAGACATCTTGTGAATGTGGGGAATGCCAGGCCTCCACCGTGGTTCGGATTCCACGTTAAACTGTAGGTCCTTCATTTCATCTCACAATCACCCTACCATTACACATTAGCGTAAGTGCGTATAACCCGAATGGGTAGTAAGACGCGGTGCTAATAATAATAATAATAATAAATAATAATAATAATAATAATAATAATAATAATAATAATAATAATAAATAATAATAATAATAATAATAATGGGCTGTATGAACACACAACTTAGATAAACCCTCAACTTCAGCAATACTAATGAGTAATGAGAGAGTGTGTGGTTAAAAGAACAAATGGTTACAGTTAGCAACCGGGTTCCTGCTAAATATGTCGGTAGAATACTTGGTCACTTACTTACTCTATAGTACTAGAAACTCGAAAGTTCATTAGTGCACTCACAAAAGTACGCCACCCATACCTATGTTGAGATAATTCTAAGCAGTCTATCTAATTACACCCTGTCTCTCTCAGGACTATCCAAATTTTATCCTCCCATCTACGTCTGAGTCTTCCCAGTGGTCTTTTCCCGTTGGGTTTGTCATTCAATACCTTGAGCAAGGTTCTAAATACTCCCACTCACTCTGCATGACCTACCCACCGTAATCTGTGAGATTTTATTACCCTATCAATGTCTGGAGATGAGTACAGGGTATGCAGCTCATCAATATGTTGCCTCCTCCACTCCCCACTATCTTCATCTATTTTTGAACCAAATATCTTCTTAAGCCCTTTGTTTTCGAACACTTAACTTAACCAATTTGTGAAATGAACCTAACACTCTCTTCCGTGGCCCAAACTTCGAACCTTTTATTTCCTAGCCTATCATGCTTTATGACATGTCATGTTCGTGAATAGTCCACACAAAAAAAAAAAGCGCAGTAAAAAATTCTAGCTGGCAAGTGACCAGTTGAGACAGCTCGGCGCCAGTCTCACCCCCTCCCCCTGCAATCCCTTGGTGCCATGATAGCCTCCAGTCACGCTTGCCAGAACATTCCTGTATACACAGCCTTGAACTGCATAGCACACTATAATCTATACTGCGGGAATAATGAGGCTCTCATAGTCTGATTTTCTGGTGATTAGAAGGTCAGGTTCCGAATAGCGGAACATTGTTTTTTCTCTCTCTTTAACTTAATGTAAATGTGGGTACATTTCCTGTTAATTTTACCTGTCTAATCCCTACCCTTTAAGTGTGTGTAAGTGGATACCACGAATGGGTAGTAGGATGGATACAAAAATATAATTAAGTGTGTTCAAAGTTTCCAGAGAAATGTCAGCAATATTTTAACAACTGTATTCCGAGTTTCGAGAACAATGCCAGAAATATAAATGTTTGGAATAAAACACATAGTTCTAGATAGTACCCTAATTTCTGGCCTTCAAGAGTTTAGTCACTGTTCAGTCTAGAGTAGGTAACCAATCAGTTTGTGACTCTCATGAGTCAAGTCACTGTTCAGTCTAGAGTAGGTAACCAAGTAGTGTATGACTCTCATGAATTCATTCGATTTTAAGTAGGGAGTAAGTAGGTAATCAATCAGTTTTAATAAATAATTTTAGTTAATTATTTTTCTTTTGATTTGTTATTGGTTATATATATATATATATATATATATATATATATATACAAAGATACTATGTAAGAAGCTTGTCTCTCCATATATATGATATATTTATTTGTATTATATAATGCAAATTAGCTTATTGAAAGTGTAGATAGACTTAAAATTGTAGTTTTTTGTTTGTAATATTTTTTAGAGATGAATACGTTACAATAGATTATAAATATTGTTAAATTAATTTATCAGGATAGTGTGATAACTAAAAGGCTTGAATCTGATAAAACAAATTTAATTGTAAGAGTTTGCAAAACAAAAAATGTTATTACGAACGCAAATTATAAATTACATTTACTAAAAATATAATTGGTTCTTTGGCTGTAGTTCACTCAATTATGTTTATTGATTATTGTTTTGTAAAGAGCTAAATACATGAACAAAGTATGGGTAATCAAACTACTTCACATAAACGAGAAAAATTAAGAGTACCCTATGAAGATTGGCATTTCCACAATAATGCCGTCATTGTCGATGTTAGGTCAGGTATATGTAATCTCCGTTTAACCTGAAGGATAGCTATGGTGTGATTTTGTTAGGAAGATCAGTAGAAGTTAGTTGCTAAAGTTACTAAAACGATTTTGATATATTCATACATAAAGTTATGTCATCTGAAGATATTAGTTTTAATAGATATTATCAATACCTATCAAAGAACACAAACAATATAAGAAAATGTCATCAATGTTGGCCAAAAAGAAATATGTTTTAATTTTCCCTACTGTTCTATGTTGGTATTGTCTTGATATAATAAAACTAAATATCTATATATTTGCTAATTATTCTTCATCACAATTTTGATTTTTGATTATCCTAGTTTTTATATCACCAGCCACTACTGATATTTAACACTACAAACGTTACAACAGTGAAATTAAAATTTTCATAAAATAATTTCAAAATACTTGGCTTGCAAAATGTATGAATTTTAACGTCTTACAACTTTTAAATCCAATTTTAACTATACTTAGTCTACACTTAGTCTATACTTAGTCTATATTTAGTCTATACTTAGTCTATACTTAGTCTACACTTAGTCTATACTTAGTCTACTGGATGCATGATATAATGTTTTGTCTAATGACCAGCTCTGGTAATGATGCTAAAATTGATGTAACTTGTCAATACCGTTGACGACTGACATTGGCGTGACTCACTCGTTGTTTATTATTGTTCCAGACAAGAAGCCGTTCAATATTTGTGGTCTGGCTGTGTATGGTGTCACGCACAGGCAACGGTCAAATGGAAGCATGTCTGCGGTTGCATTCCACTTTAATAAGAATATATGTTTGTTGGGATGTTTAGCTTCATGCCCAGACTCTCTGTAAGACGCGTACTCGGGAGGGGGGGGGGAGTAGATAGTGTTACTGTTGCCTGAAATATCTTGGTGTTTCTTTTGGAGTTAATCCATTAAAACTCATGCGACATGACGTGAGAGAAAAAGATAGATAGGGTATGTGTGCATGGGCATCTCTAAGAGTTTGCTATAAAAGTGTGAAAAATATTATAGTTCTTAGGTCTAGTTAAAGCTAAACTTTTATACTGGTTAAAATGTGGGGAATACCAGGCCACCACCGTGGTTCGGATTCCACGTTAAACAGTAGGTCCTTCATTTCATCTCACAATCACCCTACCATTACACATTAGCGTAAGTGCGTATAACCCGAACGGGTAGTAAGACGCGGTGCTAATAATAATAATAATAATAATAATATACTGGTTAAAATGTTTTATTTATCTTGAAATTATCCTGACTAAAGAGCTTTGAAATGTAAATTATTTGCCTCAACATATTATACTCAAAATTTTAAAAGTTGAAATGGTTTAATATATTTTAGAAAAATTGATTTTAATCTCATGTATAATTTAAATCTAAACTGTATTTTGTATATTTAAATATTTGTCTTTTAAGAAATAACCCGCCTCGGTGGCGTAGGTGGATAACGCGCTTGTCGTGTTGAGCTCGACTGCTGAGGACGGGGAGATTGAGGTTCATATCTCGGTCGGGTGAACTGGGGGTGGTTTTTCCTAAATGGTTTTCCATCTTCCCTCCACGCAAATGCGGGTTCACTTCCTCTAATTCAACCTGCCCAATTCCTAATCCATTAGCGTAAATAGGACTTAAAGCGTATAACCCGAATGGGTAGTAAGACGCGGTGCTAAATATTATTATTAGTTAAGAAATAACTATTCACATATTAGAAAGTACTATTTAAATATATTTTAACTACTTTTGGTCGAGTTTTATTTTCTCATATAAAGAAAAAGTATTGTAATCGTGGACGTTTTCAACCTCGATATTGTGATGAATCTTTTTACATTTTATGTTCCCCCTAAATTTAAAAAAGTTGATTTTACAATTCTAAGTCTGAACATAGATCCTAAACTGTTTGAATGATTTTGTTCAAAATGTGATGGCTACACTTTGGGAATTTATATTGATTTTGACCCTAGTTGACGTTAGTTTGCTTAAGAGTGACTTTTGAAAAGTACAAATATTTCGAGATGGCTCTACAAATTTTACATTAATATAATTCAATATAAAAAATTATTGGTGTAATTGAATACAAAGTCAAATTTTTTTTATGTGAAATTGCAAATTTTTAGTATAGTGAATGTATATAGATTGATTAACAATTGGACCAAATTGATAATTTAAAAACTAACATAAGATATAAGATATCAGAAAATTATTAAAATGACACATTAAAAATGTGAGTCAAGGTCACATACATGATTAACAGATAAAAATATACACGAAAAGGTACAAACACTTTAAATGACATAATTTAGACTATATAGCTAGAAAATTAACATTGGTCTATATAAAATTAGAAACATATTGAACAAATTGAAAATATGTTCACCTTAGATTACATTAAGTTTGTAGGTGAAGAAATGTTAAATTAAATAAATTGATAATCGAATTCGGTTTCTTATCTGGATAATTCCCTTGCTCCTTTGTAAGTTGCGTAAAGACAGCCTTTAAAAAACCTTCTACATGTTTCGATACATCAACGGCGCCATCCTCAGGACATTTTGATGTTCCTGTATGAGTTTCTCCAGTGAATACCAGAATCAAACAGTTTAGCTCACAAAGGAGCGAGGGAATTATTCAGATAATAAATGTAATTCAATTATCAATTTATATAATTAAACATTTCTTCACCAACAAACTTAATGTAATTTAAGGTCAAAATATTTTCAATTTTTTCAATATTTTTCTAATTTTATACAGTCAAGCATTAGATCAATGTAAATTAATGTTAATGTTAATGTAAATTAATATTGCTTCCTTACTACAATTTCGTAATGTTTTTCAAAAATCTACAAATTTTGTTCAAAATATGTATCTAACGAGTGTTTGATCTGACAAATAAAAGTGTGTATTTGTTTTTGAGTAAAGAATGGTTTTAGGTTAGTTTAATGAAGAGTCAATTCTGAAAAGTCTAAAAAATTTCGAAAATGTCTCTATCGGTTTTGTTTTATATATATATATATATGGGGAGTTTTAAACATGACAAATATAAATGAACACTGGATTTTTAGGGAAAAATTCATTTAAGAATAATTTACCAAAGACAGGTTTTCTTTTAAAATTTTAAATGCTTTAAAAATAGCTTCAACGATTTGGTTCAAAATGTATATCTGCTAAGTTATTTACAATAAAAATTATAACATATATATTCTTTTTCTCAAAAAATTAATTTAATAGTACTGCTGATTACTGTTATTTGAAAAATTGTAATTTTTAAAAATATTTTAAAAGCCTGTTCAGCTTATACGTCTATAATATGATCATTACTCTAATGGGGTAGGGATTAGGAAGGAAGAATTTTAAAGGTAATCTAGCTGCATTTGCATGGAAGGAGTATGGGAAGTAAATTAGAGAATACTACCCTCAGTAGACCCTACCGGGATTCAAACTCCGTCTCCAACAGGCCAGCCTAACACGAAAGTGACACCTTAAGCTATTCGGCCACTGATGCGGGTCTTATGAAAATATATTTAGCAATTTTACTATATGAGGACTTTATAAATGATTAATTAATATCGTATTATGATTTTTATATAATATATTAATTTAAAGATACTTTACGCACGAATTTTTTTTTTTTTATGTGTAATCTTTCAAAAAATATTTTAATGTATTATTTAAAATGGGTACCTGCTAATTGTTTTTCACGATGAATAAGGAGATATATATATGTTTACCAAATGTAAATAATTTGAGGAAAGCTTAAAATAAATTACTTTTTGAAAACTTAAAATATTTAAAAAATAATGTTATCAATGTTGATTGATTTTTTAACGGTTTTTATTTTGATTAAAGAAAGATATTTTTAAAGGATACTTAAGTGTAGTTTACTAAAAAAAATTGTAAACATTGTTGTACGCTACAAGCTAGGTTTACTGGTAAGTGGTAAGTGTACGTATAAGTTTTAACTATCAAAGTAGA